>JAQGBH010000843.1:0-41337 GCA_034698265.1 Sminthurinus aureus
ACTCATTCACCACCCCCCCCCCTGCATAATGTAAACCAAATATTATTTTTCATCCTTCCTTGAATAACGTTGAACCTTGAATCGAGCATTGAACACGTGTACATGAATTTTGAAATGGCACATTCTTGAACAAAAAACAACAAAAAACAACACAAAACAGTACGATATAGCAAATTGAGAAAGTATGTAAAGTCAAGTGAACGACATTGAAAAACGCATGTGAGTATTGAGCCGTTTTTGTTATCCAGGAAACTCAAACTACATGAAAATATTATGTAGAGGAATATTGATATCGTGTACAAATTCGTTGATTTGGAGGTGTACTTTCTTTCTCTTTCTCTTTCTCTGCAACCCTCAATAAAATTGATTATGTAATAAGAGTGTCGTAAGCCGTAAACCGTAAACCCTAAGCCGTTGTTTGGTCCCCGCCAAATACCAAATGGGATACAAATGCTCACATGCTACTCAATAAAATGGTGAGTAATGAACTCTAAACTCTAAACTATACTTTGAGCATATATTTTGACTGAGCTGGAGCTGGAGCTCGAGCTTGTCCTGTATTGGAAATATCAAATATCACATGGTTCACTTTTACTTTAATGTTACACGTGCGTTTGCTTGTGAATTGTAAATGGTAAATGCCACTGGACTGGATTGGACTGGATTTTATATTTTATTCATGCACAAAATACAGGACATTGCGATGAAAATGACTTTGACTATTACACACATGTACAAAATATCGTACAACATTCAAAGCTGAATTTCAAGTGCAAGTCGATAGCCGAGAGTCGAGAGTCGAGATAGTTGAACGGAAGTGTGTATATGTAAAGATTAAAGAGAGAGAGACGGAGAAAAAGAGGGGAAAGTTCAAGTCTATGATTGGAAATCAATGGAATTGTTTTTCTCTCAACTCCCAACTTTCAACTTCAACTTTCAGTCGGTTTTCGGTCGTCGGTCGGTTCAGCTTTCCCCTTCTTTTTTTCTATTCTCTTTTCTTCCGTCTCCCTCCTCTCGTTTCCACACACTCTCCCCTCTCCACTCTCCACTCTCCAGTCTCCAGTTTTCCAGAGTTTTTGCGCTTGATGATTTTCAAAGGAAAAATGAACTTGAAAAAATAAAAAAGGAATCGATAATACCATACTCTGGAATCTGGAATTTCCAACATGTTTTGCGTACATTATACATTATGCATGCAGTGCTCATTGTACAGTGTACAGTGTACACAAAACAAATGACTGGAAATCATACACCATACATATGTCCTTTGAAAAAATTCAGCTTTTGACTCTGACTCTGTTAAAATTCTTTGATTTGATTTGACTTGACTTTTTACATTTTCAAGTAAATTTGGTACTGGATGACAATGGTTCCATAATACATAATACGATTTAAGATATAATATTTAAAACATAAACGTGATAAATATTTCCTGCACTTGTAGTTTGTCAAGTTGGCAGTGGATCATTGAATATTTTATGTTTGACCTTGGATTTATCCGTGACTTGCAAGACAAAACAGAGAGGCTCAAGACTCGAGACTCAAGAGTTTTTGTAAAGGAAACGAGACAAATTTTTGCTCTTCTGTAATTTACTTTGGTAACTCAGAGTATAAAATTCAAAATTCAAGATTCAAGATTTAAAGGTACAATGGTAAAGATTTACACTTTACACGTATAAAAAAAAATCCGGTTCAATGCAAATATGTAATGGAAAATTTCCTACCTGGCGATTTCAGCTTTGAGCTTTGATCTTTGATCTTCGAGCCTCCCACTACGTTTAAAATTGTTGAAGTCTAGAAAAATGGGAAAAGGAATGGAATAAAAAATTCCAGACCCCAGACAAAGTTCCTTCCAAGATTTGAGATTTGAGTCAAATCAATTTTATGGAATTGGATTGAAAGTCAAAGTTTTCCCCTGTTTTCTGTATCCATTCATGTTACGTAATATAATATATTTTTTGTGTAATTTTACTTTTCCTCTTCCTCAATTCTTCGATTCTCTTTCCTTGACTCCCGACTCCCAACTGTCGGCGATCCCTTGGAATCCGACTCCGACTCTGACTTGGAACTTAAAAGTCAGGAGAGAGTGACTGTCGATTGTCGATTGTCGATTGAAAAATGTCAAGCTATCAAATACTTTTTGAATTTGAAATTTGCAAAAACGAATCATCCACATTCACAATGACAATGACAACGGGAAAATAAAGTGAGGTAGAGCCGGATAGGAAGCTCCTGCACTTACTTTCGAATCTTGGAATCTTGGAATCCAATACATAAAACTAGAAGAAATGGAAAAGGCAAAAGGGGAGAAACACAAAAGTATCGTACACCATGAAAGAACACGGAAGAAAAGAGAGAGAGAGAGAGAGAGAGAGAGATAGAGCGACTAGTGAGATAAGAAATAGCGAACGGAAGAGTAATTTTATACTCAGTTTTCATTTTCATTTCATTTTATATTGTACCTACGTTTTGTATGTTGTATGTACAAATGGGAGAAGAAAGATAAAGTGAGAAAGAGAGAGCAAAGGAGATAATAAAAAGTATGCACAAAATATACAATGCACCTTGAACATTGAACATTGAACGTTGAACGTTGAGGAAGAGAACGCACTGCAAACTGGAAACTCCAGACTACAAACTACGGACATTTAGTCTCCTCTTCAGATTTTTTGCTTTTTCTCCTTTTTGAATTTAAAACCATGATTCTGTGTGAAACATATTACAACTTTCATGTATCCTACTTTCTACCTTTACGCTACATGCTGTATGCTATGGGCTATGGGCTATGTGGTACTCGATGCGTTTTTCTCTCCTCATGGTCACGGCCACAAAATGTGCAGATCAATAAAATTTATGTAATGTAATAATAGTTTCTAGTTTGGTTTGGTTTGGTTTGGTTCCACACTAAAAGTAAAGTAAGTGAAGTGAGGAGAAAGAGAAAGGAAGGAAGAAAAGGAGGAGAAAGCATTAAGGCTAGACCTATGGAAAATAGACGCCTAGACGCGAGAAAGGATGTGGATTTGATGATCCGTGTGATCTGATGAGCATCATATGAGGAGAACAGAAAGAAAGAAAAGAAAAGAAAAGAGCAAGTGGAAGGGGAAAAGTGAGAAGAGGAGGTGTAACCATTGCCATAACATTAATGCCGTTGCACATCCATCCATCCATATCCACATTCACATCCGTACAGTATACAGTGTGCATACAGGATATCTAATAGGTATTTGAATCAGTGACATGATGACAAATGACAGTCACGAGATTTTTTAAGGGAACAAGTTCAAGGTAGAACACTAAAAACTGCACATTGAACACTGAGCACTGAACATGTAAAAGGGTGGATTTCAAAATCTACAACTTTTTCTTCCCTACACTTTCGGTATCTACCTTGAATCTTGAATCTGGAATCTTGAATTCTCTACTACCTATAGTCTTTCCATTGTACACAATGTACACGTAAAATACAGCAAGCTCTATATACTGTAGATTCTAGACTTGAGACTCGAGACTCTAGAGATACCGCTCCATGAAAAAAAAAACCAGGTATTTTTCTTCATTCCATATTCCATTTCGTACTTGATATGGTAGTTGATGCAAAAAGTTACGACAGTTTGGGGAAAATCCAAGTCCAAGTCTTCAGATTCATTTTCATCCCATCACCCAGACCAAAACAGACAAAATCTCCACAACATGCACAATGCACAATGCACAACGGAGCAGAACAAAACATTTCACGGCGTTTACTCGTTTAAAATATGAGATTCATCATCATCAAGATCATCAAGAGGAGGAAAGTGAAATCTGAAAGTGCCATGACAAGACAGGACAGGACAGGACACGACACGGCAAGTCGGTCGGTGTTGGAGATGGTTGTCGTAAATATGCAAATGAAAACCCTCCGGTTTTTACGCCTGTCAACTGTCAACTGTTGACAATGAAAATGACAGTCACAGTGGCTGTGGCTTTGGCTGTGGCTTTTCATTCCGTATTCGGTGTTTGGTGCATCTTTCAAGGTTAAAATTCCTCTCTACTTCACTCTGTGTGTGTGTGTTGTGTATCATGTAGTTCATGGATTTTGTGTAGTGTGGGTAATGTAAAATGTAAAAGCTTTTTACTCACAAACTGCACATTGCAAATGGGACATGGGATTTTCCACCCGCACCGAGCTCCGAGCTCCGAGCATCAAGCACCAAGCACCGGTGAAACTAACTACACCATGACATTTTGTAATATTGTAAAAGGGTGAATTGTGAAATCTCATTGCCCATTGCAGTGGGATTTGCAGAAAGTGCATTTTATTTCATTTCAGTTGATGGTTGTGGTTGCTCAACCAGAAAGATTTTTTTGGTTCATTTGATTGCAGTACCAGAGTATCCCACCGGTGCCGAGAAAACGGGGAGATGATATTAAATGGAGTAGATGAAAAGCAGTTTAGTTTAGACATGAGAGTTTAGAGTTTAGAGCAATGTGCATTGAGCATTGAACATTGAGCTTTTGCCCTTGCCGCGTTAGGTACATCAATATAAATGTAAATATAAACGTAATACATAATGCATGAGGAATGATGCGAAAAGAGAAAAGGGAAAAAGTACTTACTCGGTGCTATTTGCAACGTCGTCGTACATCATAACGATGATGTTCTCTCGTGCTACTCCGTTTCGCTGCAGAATTTGGTAAGCATGACAAACGTCCGCCTGGAAAATATCATAGACCAAAAACATCAAACATCCAACATCACATCATATTTTAAAGGTCATTTTTGGTACAATCAATCCGTGTCCTCTCAAAATTTTCATGTACATTTTATATTGTGCACTGTACAGTGTACAGTGTACAATGTACATACATCATGTTTTAATTACTCTGAATTCTGAATCTTACACATTTTCACATTTAAAACACTGCACTCGCCACTCGCCATTAAATTTTGTTATTTGATATTTTATGTCACATCAAATCAAGCACGTAAATTTCTCATCTGTCACGTCATTGTCAGTGCCAGTGTCACTGGTTTGTTTTGTTTTAATTTGTCCTGAATATGGTGACGTGATACAAATATGAATAATAAATGATATGCAATTTATACTGGGAAATGGGAAATTAAAATTAAAGTTTAGTTGAAGATGTCATTGTCTTTGTTGTCATCTCTTGGTCTCCGTCTCCGTCTCCCGTGAGTCTAGAGTCTAGAGTCTGGAGTCTAGAGTCTAGAATTTCAAAAAGGTTTGCTACAAGGAAGAAGAAAGATCACTGTGTAATTTGTAATCCATGAAATCCACGAAATTAGGGAGACAGCAGCAGCGGAGACAAATTGCATGTGGATGGACAACTGGCAACAAAACACTGAAGACTGGAGCCTGGAGACTGGAAACTGGAGATTGAAGGTATATATATATGTACTAAAATATGTGAACTGGAACTGGAAATGAGTAACCAGATGAGGAAATATTTCAAATTTCCAGTTTGTATTTTCTAGTTTGTAGTTTTCATGTTTAATTAGGAATGTATAATAAAATAATTACGCAATACTAATTACTCGAGCTCGAGGGAGGAGGATTCCGAGAAAATTAATATTTCTCTCCAGGACAGAATTTCTTCATAACTACCGACTCTAGACTCTGTATTCTGTATTCTAGACACTAGAGTCTGGAAAATAGACATGCACCACACAAGAGAGGAGAGATGAGTAAGCAGTAAAGTGAACCTCAAGTTTTCCTATAAAATACCAAATGTAAATGTACCAAAGCAAAGGAAAAGAGAGCACCGTTGGTTGGACTGAGAACTGAGAACTGATGTTGACAGCCGTAGATGAAGTAAGAACGGCATGGGGTACACGATACACCGTACACCGTACACGTCGCACTTTACATAATGATAAAATTTTGCTCAAATTATGTGTACACATTCAGAATTCAGATTCACGTGCAAGAAGGATGAAACTTTCTGTGTGAATCTGTGGACTTTCAACTTTCGACTTGCGACAGACAACACAAGAAGCTGTCAGTACAAGTTGTAAAAATTTATTTTCCATTATATTCCACGCCATTCCTTCTACCTTTTCTTGTATTATATGTGTACACTCCTTTACATTGTACATTGTGGCTTGTGCAGTGATGAGAAAAATTACCCTTTTCAATTCCATGATAAAAACGGTATGCTGTATGCTGTATTTTTAATTAATTAATTACATTACACGTCTTTTCACGCACCTGATGTCGGTAGTTGTAATATCCATTGGAGCCCGCGACAAGCACGGCCCATAGTTTACGCTCGTTCCCGTCCTCACCCTCAACTTTCTTTGCTTCGGTGGTGGCTGATTCTTGTTCTTGTTCTTGTTCTTGTTGGTTGATTGAATTGTGCACACCGGTCGAAGTGGAAGTGGAGCTGAGACTTAGAAGATCATCATAATCATGTTCATAATGATGGTGCCGCACAATCTGACTGTAAGCGAGGGTTGAAGGACATAAAGTTGTAATAATTATGCTAAATATTCCGACTGTAAGTAGAAATTTCATGGTGCGAGAATCAGCACCAGAACCAGAACCAGCTTTATTATTCTTCTTCATATTTTGACCACGTTCAATAGTCCGTGCCGTAACGAGTAATGATGGAACAATTACTATTCCAAGTAAAACTGAATTCCAGATAATTCCAGATTATTACAAAATGGACAATCTCTCGTTTCTTAAAACTCAAAACTTGAAAACTGGTATAAAATAGGAGATTTTAAATTTTAAGCACAAAATGTAAAGCACAAAACTGTGAAAAATCACCAACAGAAGGGCAGAAAATGAACAACTTTCAGATCAACACTTGAAACTGTGTAAACCAGAGGAACTTTTATTTAAAGTCGAAACAGAGCAGTTTTGTATTCGTTGTATTTACGTTTGTGGAGAATTTTTAAATTTTATATTAAAAACGTTGACCAAAACTTCACAATAGACGCTCGACCTTCAGGAAATTCTGTGCTGTGTGTAATGTAGTAACACTGACGCTAATAATTATTTATGTTCATGCAGTTCACTGTCCAATTCAAATTCTAATTCTAATTTTCCACTATCCAGCATCCAGTGTGAGCCTTAACTATTTGAATTCTAGATTCTAGATTCTAGATAGCGCACATGCAAAAGTATTTAAGTCTTTGTATAATATAATCCTCAATCTGCAATAATAATAATGATAATAATGGTTCAAGTTTATCGTCACGACTCAAATCTCAAAACTCAAAGCTCAAAAGGACTGTAGTCTGTAGTTTGTAGATTATAGAGACACGACACGACACAAAAACTGGTTTCCACTTTCCACACACATGGACAAATTCTATCCAAATCTACAATCTACAGCAAATTTCAGTGTACAAGATAAAATACAAAATACACAACATATGACAGAATGAGCAAATTACTGATAGAAACCAGAGTCCAGAGAATTATAAAGAATAAAGAATCACAAGTCACAACTTACACCAAGTATCAGAGTATCAGAGAGAAAACGATGTAAAGGTCGGTTGTTGTCAATTGATTTTATTAGCTTGTTTTTTCTATGCACTCCACAATTCACAATATAATACACCATCCACTATACACTTGACACTATCTATTTGTAAGTAAAAAGAAGCTTGGACTATCTACTGTGTATTTTATTTTCCTTATTTTGTACTTCCGTGTGGTTCTGATATGACATATGACAGATAAATTAGTATAGCGAAACTATGAATAGAGACTTGAGATATAAAACTCAAAACTCAAAGCTCTGTTGTGTCTTGTGTTTGGAGTTTTGAGTAGTACTTATTTTTTTATTACTATCTCTTTCATGTGAAATTTGAACCCTAGTGACATCATTTTATAAGTTCAAGAGTCAAGAGAATAATCAATTTGTTCATTTTTAAATGCTACAGAGCTACAGCTCTATTTGTCTTATGTCTTGTGTCTTGTGTATTTTATTCCCCTTCTTTTTATGATGCACATAAATACTGATATTAAATATGTACAAATGTGTACATTGTCAATTGTCTATATTATATTTTATACTGTGTGCAGTAGCCTTTCATATTTCATACTCATTGTGTTTTTGATGGATTGTGGAAGGGTTTTTATTATTCCCCTTTGAAATTTAAATATGAATTTTCATGCTGTAGCCAAACTCTAAACATCAAGCATTAAACAGACCAGACGAGATCAGACGTCAAGCATGAAAAGGACGAGTAACAAGTTCAAAGCAAAAAAGAGAAGAGGAGCGAGTGTCTTTTATTGTAGATTGTAGATTGTACGTGACATGAGACATGGCTGTGCTTTATTATTATCCTCAATCATCATTTTCAAATACCATCGGATATCAAATTTTATCAAATTATTGGACAAACTACCTGTACCTTCAATTCAGGTACATGTTCTTTGTGTTTGGTGTTTGATGAGTCAATCAGAAATCAAAACTATGAATTTTGGACAGCTTTTTACTTGAATGGACTTGCTTTGATTTTATGTACCACTAGGCATTTTACATGGACTTTGATCACGCTGTGCCTTTTTATTATTATAGTGGACGGATAAACTGCATAGGAAACAGAAATATGAACTATAAATAAAGATAAAAGGAGCTGAAAATATTCAGTGATTGGCCAAACAAGAAAACTTGTAAAGGTTGTTCAAAATCCAATTCAATCACAAATGACGGAAATCCTCCAGGGTTTTAGCGTTCACAGTCCGTTTTAGTTTCAGGTGAATCACTTCAAAGAGGAAAGTTAAAATACCTTTGATTCATGAGCTTGAGCATTGATCATTGAGCATGGAAAATGGAAAATATCGTGTAAAACAAAATGACCTAATGTTTGATGGATGACGTTGGATCATTATTTGTAATCTGTACATTTTGAATTATATCTAAAATCTAATTGCGCATTGCACACATATGTGCTGGTGAATTCTCGGAATTTAATTTTATACTTTGAATACGTTCTTGTCATCCAGATCAAAGTTGAGAGAAGCATAAAAAATTAAAACATGTGTAAATTACATACGAACATGAATCAAAAGTTGACCAGTCTTGAGTCTTGACTCTTGACTCTCGACTCAAAACTAAATAACAACATGATAAACTTTTTGTGATTATTTTCCGTTACAATTTTTGCGGATGTACAGATCTAAAGCGGTTGTGGATTGTGGAAAGCAAAAGCATTATATATTCTAGAATCTAGAATTTCTAGGCTTATTATTTAGATTTTTGACTACTCAAATAGGGAAAATCCAACAGCGTTGACAGCTCTATGTATGTTGCTATGATTAGTGACAGTTTATTTTTTGTAGGGGGTTTAGATTTTAGATGTGGATTGATATTTGATATTATTCATAGTTTTTGAACCTTTATTCATCACTTTGGCACATATCATTTTTTGCATTTGCCAGTATTCAGTATCCAGTATAACCTTTAACGATTAACCTTTACAAAAATATCTAAAAGAGGACATGAAAAAACTAGTCATCATTTCCTCAATAGTTCAAAACTCAGAGCAATTTATCTGCACTCCACACTCTGCACTCTACGCGAAAATGTCAACTACAGATTGATTAAAATGGATGACATCAAATCATTTCATTTTCCTGTCCTCTCCTCCTTTTCCTCATTCATCCTTTATACTTTATATTTACAGCTTTGAATTGAGAATGTAGGAATTGGAAATTCAGGAGCTTTGAACTTTGGTCAATAATCCTCGTCAAATCAAATCATCCGCATGATCCCAAATAACAAACAAATGATCTATTTACTACTTTGTATATAACATGGGAACGTACACAAGGAACGTATAAAGTATAAATAAAAGTAAAGGTTTGAAATTGAATTCATCGGACCATCATTCTCCTTTTCAAAGCTCATTTGTCTCCTGTCATTGTTTATTTTGTATTTTTTGTCAAGAAGGGCCTTTGTCTTTTCCTTAAGCCAATCTAAAATCTAAATCCTTTGATTTTCTTTGGAGCCAAAACTAACAATTGTGATAAAGTAAAAATAATTCATTGCACAAGTAAATAAACCGAGTTTTTTTAGATAAAAATTGTAAATAATTTTGTGCTCATAAAATAATAAAAAATCACAATAAAAATATTATTTGTAAAAGGATTAAAAGACGATTGTGCTTTGACTATTGACTGATAAATTTCATTCACTTTTGAGTTTTGGGTTTTGAGTTTTGAGTTTGAGCTTAAATTTTAAGCTTTTACTTCTGTTCACATTAAGGTTCTTGAACTCTTTATAAAATTTGTAATTTAAGAAAACAAATGAGTAAATGTTTGTTTGTAACACAAACAAAAGTATGTTAAATATAAATAATGTATTTCTGTTATCACTGTATTTGCTAAGTCCAAGAATACAATTTCAAATTTCAAAAGTCAAAAGGCACAGGGTTGATATTTTACGAGGAGTAGATCAACGTCCTGGCTTTTCTATGAATTTAATTCTCAATGTCCTCACTCCTCAATCACTAGTCTCGTCTGTACACATAATAATCGAAATAGTTTATATGCAGCCGACAATTGACAATTGACAAAAGACAGTGGACTTTGACTCTTTGTGGCTTGTTGCCTATTCTCGATTTTGCTCGTGCCTCGTCATGTATTTTAATGTTGAATTTGAACTTTAAACCACCTGAGGAGAAAACACGTGGATGTTGGATGTCGTATCTGTATAGCTTGAATTTTGAATCTTGAATCTGGGATGTGTTTTGTGTTTTGGCTTTGGACTTTGGACATTAAATAAATATATCACGGCTTTCAGTTTTCATCCAGTGGAAAAGGTTTCGCTATAATTTTATTTATGCATTGAGGAGATTCATAAAGTGTGTGAAATGTGAAATGAAATCAAGAATCAAGACGTTAAGGAATAAAATAAACTTTATCACTTTTCCTTGTTCACACCTACCCCAGGTTCTTTTCACTATTCTCCATTCTCCATACTCCACACTCCACGCTGAATTCTGAATTTTTTATTCTTTAGTACGTGTAGTGCGTAACCTGTAACTTGAAAAAAGTACAAAGTACAGTGTAGTAAATCTTTGAAAAAATTTCCTTCGCCCCTGGCAGGAAAAAAAACCACAAACTTGTATCACACATAACACAAAATTTAATGCAAAGTATCACGTATGAAAAAATTTATAAACGTGTAGAATGTAGAATGTTGAGTGTGCAAACCCGGAAAAAATCATACATGAAACGTGACTTTAAAATCCAAATTTCAAATCAAATTATATCACAAAGCGTAAAAATTCAAATGAAATGTCAAATTTAATACAAAATCCAGCATTAAAAATCAAGAATCTAGAACCTAGAATATCGGATCGAGATATTGAGACTCTATCGAAAATCAAGTTGAGTCTCAAGTCAAATCGAATTAAATGTCAAATGAAAAAATAATAATCCTATCGGCATTTTGTTTGCATTTTTCATATAATTTCTAATGGACAAATAACAAGTAAAAAGCACGAAGCATGATCAATGATCATCTTCTCTTTATATTCATTCTTGTAGCTTATCTGCCGTGTCTGTGATCTGTGATGGTTGATGAAGAAGAGAGAAGAAAATTGCACAGGTGAATAAATAATAATCTCATATTTATCGTTTCCGAGTCATATCGCAGTTTCAAGTCTCTAGTTTTTAGAGATGGCAAAAGGCTACGCATTTTATTGAGATATCAGTGTCAAGTGTCAGAGTCTGTGTCTGCATAATTCTAATTGAGTTTGATCAAATCAGAAATCAGAATCAGAATCGGAAATCGAAATGTCAACTATATTATTATTGTAAAAAGATGAAAGATCATGAGAAATATTTTTCAAGTATTTTGAATGTCTTGTGTATTTTATGCAAATGGAATTTGACTATGAATTTTTCAGTATGAATTCTCAACTATAAAAGAATTTCGACAGTTCTATCTTGCACGAACAATATGTAAAAAAACAATGTACCAGATACAAGAGCAGAATAAATATCCATGTAAATAGTAAATACTCTCTCTAATCACATTCCATATCCCACATGCCACATCCGATATCCCATGCCATTTAAACTTCAAAGTACATGATACAATGAGATTCCTTACCTGCAACCTGTAAGCTCCAAGAAAAATAACAACAAAAACAAGAAGAGGAAGATAAGATTATTATGGCAGTGTAAAGAGTAAAGGTAAAAAAGCACGGGAAATAGACATGGCTTTTCAATCTCGATCTTCCAATAGATTTCATTGAGTGTCGAGTACCGAGTATTAAGTATTAAGTATTAAGTATTTTACACATTACACATGCATCTAACCACAAAAACAGGAACCAACAACAAACAACAAAAGGTACATGTTTTATAAAGTTATTCATCCAGAGAGATTCAAATACCAAATACTGAATACTTGGAAAAAGCTTGAAATATCAAAGATCCAGATAACTCTGAGGATTTTGCAACATCTTGGTTGTATTCGCTTCAGAGAACTATGCGTAATGCGTACAATGTACTATTTGTATAATGTACAATATACAATGTACAAAGTACAAAGTGCACTGATTTCAGTAACAAAGCATGATAAAAAGTATTGTGAGAATTTTTTTATTGTTATGCCTTAGAGCTGCCAGAATTGAGAATCCATCGTCCATAATCCACATTCCTAGTTTTTTGGTTTAAATATTCACACTTCCCTGAGTATTGAGTTTTGAGCATTGAGCATTTACTGATTGTGAATACCTGTAAAGAAAAACAAAAAATAAAGGAAATGTGTCCAACTTATGGTAAACATCGAGTACTCGAATGTCGAATGCTCGACTGAATGATGAAATCATCAACAAGAACTTCAGTATGCTCCTCTTGTATTTACAGTGTGATAAACTCTATATATTCTCCATCCATAATGTGCAATTTGGAATTTATAGAAGATGAGTCACTTGCGATTGTAGAATGTAGAATAGAATAGAAACTGCAAAAAATGATATCGAGTGTCGAGTGTTAAATCAGTAGAAAATCTCTATTGGTGAGCTCCGAGCTCGTTCTTTGGCTTGTTTACACTGGGGAGCAATAAATATTATGTATCTTTGCATCATAATAATCATAATAACAAATAACAATGTTGAGTGACTTTGGTACAACACAAAATACACCTTGCACCTTTCGTATGCAAAATGCACACTATTGTTGACTTGAAGCTTCAAGTTTACAGAGATTATCTCGCAAGTATAGTACGTAACATTTAACTGATTCTTATCTTTTTCATTTTTCGAAGCAAATAATACTGATGCGCTGAAAAATTACGTGAACTTCAAGCGAACCTCAAGAACCTCAAATCTCACATCTCAAATGCCTTCAAGTAAAAAGGTGAAATATCCAAAATCCAAAACCAAAGATTTTTTTTTTGGATTTCATACTTGACATTTTGACCTTATAATTTCTCAGGTATTTTTTCCATGTAATTATACTTGTAGATATCTTGGTTCTTCATTTTTTATCCTGTATTCATACATCATATTGCATATTGCATATGAGTTCCAATTGAGAAAAGCTCACAGGTCAAAAGTGCTTTCACAAAATACTCGTAGACACTAGACATTATGGATTTTGCAAGGAATGATTGAACGAGTTTGCCTAGTTATTTTATGTGTACGGAAGAGGAAAGTTAAATACCTGTTGATAGTTGACAGACACGTAACATATATAACACATCACACATATTACTTGTTTACTCGCACATCAATGCCAAAATTGTGAAGCTGTCGAATGTCGATAGTCGATAGATGATGATATAACAAGATTACAAAACGGAAAATGAGTAGAACATACGAAATATATCAGACGTCAGAGACTGTCAATCCTCAGTCGCCAATCGTCAATGATGATGCGTCTCATGTCTCGTGTCTTTTCTCGAGTAATTATAATTATTAATGTCTGCCTTCGACAAATGTGACATGACATGACTTATTTAACTTGTACACTCAATGTTCAATGTTTTACATGAACAGTGAAAAGATGCAAACTCCGATGCAAATATGCATTATGCAAATTTTATGCTTTGCCTTTGTTCTCATTTAAAATAAAACTGATTTACGATTTACACTCATTCACGTATATTTTTTATATCTTTTGTATTTATTAACTCAATTCGGTTTCAGTTATTGTTTATTGTCATATTATTATTTATTTTTTTCAGTGATTGTTTTTTTATAACAAGTTTTAAAACAATATTGTTGCTTTAACTTTTACTTTTATACATAATTAAACATGATTATGCTGATGATAAGTATTATTATATGTTTTACAATTTTTATGTGTATATATTTTGATATTTTGTTTTACTTACATAATATTTACAATGTACAATGTATGCACAATGCACACATTTATCCACAATTCACAAGTATTCATTTCACTTGTCTTGTATCTTGTCGTATCAAAAATTAAAAAGTGATAAAACAGGAAAACAAAGGTATTTAAAAATACAATACAACAAACAATAAAATGTAACTATATGTAGTTAAAGTTAAAGTAGAATAATAATAATAATTATACAATAATAATTAAAAATTAAACAATAGTAATAATAATAATATTCAGAACAGTTACACTAATTATATTACACTATACATAACACAATGAGTACTGGGTATAATCTTTAAATAAATTACCGTATAGTATAACATAATATTATGATATTTTTGTATTCATAATACATAATAAAAAAGATTGTCGTAAAATACTAGTGAAAAAAGTCTAAAGTACTTCAATACATTGCATTTCTTCAAGTTAATTTTTTACATACTACATACAAATTACGGAGTACAGATAAACGAGATAAACCACAAATTTGGTATTTTGTATACGACTCGTTCGACATTCGACATTCGAACTTGATTATTTTCTAAAAATAAATAATTATAGTAAATATTATATTTGTATAAGTTAAAATTAATACATGAACAATAACAAAACAATGCAATCCAATCCACACTTGTGATAATAGTCAAAACGTATTAATAATTATCATTACAATAATAATACTTAATAACGATGCCTATGCATCACCATTACCAATTACCTTACGCCATACACCATACATAATAAGAAAAGCTTGTTCTTTTGACTAAAGTCATTAAGAAGTAGTGATAGAAGAATGTAATAATAAAACTAATTCAATTATACCAACTTTAAACCCATGAGTTTCATTTCATTATTGTTTGGTACATGTGTCGAAAGTTGAAAGTCTAAAGAAATTAGAAGAAAATACTCGAGGAAAACATGAATGCTCTTTCATCTTTCATCTTTGTTCCCTCACACTAGAAAATAACAAATAACAAACACACACAACTAATGCTACTAAATAATTACGAGTGCATTGGAAAACATTAGAAACATTAGTGAAAAGACAGCCTGTAGGTTTAACTCTTTTGGTGTTTCAAACTTTTAGGCAAAGGTTCAGAATTCAGAAGAAAAGAAAATTAGCTGAGAGAAGACAGTCAAATAACAAATAGAGACAGGATAATTACATGTAAGTAAATATACATGTATAGCTTAAATTCACTATTCACTACCTATTTGCACACGTATCAAGTACCGGAAGCGATAGATAGATAGATGCATGTGTGTGAGTTTGCAGTTTGTGATGTGTAATAAGTAATAAGATTGATAAGAAAAGTATAGACAAGGTATTTGTTATTTATTATTTATATATTATATATTATGCATTATGTATAATTTGGTTTGTAAAAATGTGCTGTATCATCATCATCGTCATCAAGATCGTGAAACACTTTATTGATTGATCCTACCATTTTTTCATTAATAAAGCCTCCACAACGACAACGACAAGCTCAATGAAGAATGAAGAATGACGGAAATTGGTAATTACGAAGTAATCAGTTAATGACTAATGACTGGACTGTTCACTGCTCATACGTTTTACTACTTACACATTACACACCACAAATCAATAGGAAAACCCATGCGTACAAATTACACGAAAACGAAGGATGGCTCCTTTTCGGTTCATTAAAAAACTTTCGCAAACTTCCAAATCCCAAATTCCTAATGGTAACTAAAATTTGGATACAGTACAAAATACATAATACACAATACACGCACAATAGCCCGTAATTCCTAATTCCTAGTTCTCAAATCAGAACAATCTGTTAAAACTTGAAAGCTTGATCATTTTCTAGACTGAGGAAATTTTGCACGTGTCATGTCTAATCTATAATATATAGTTTACGTTTTACAGTATATGCACTATGCACAGAGTATGGAATATGGAATACGGAAAGTAAACAATGTTTAACTAGGAGAAATGTTTCTGCTTGTTTCTTGTTTGTGATGCCCTCGGCTCTGTGATTTCCTATTATTCGTAATTTGTCACTCTGTACTGTTTACTGTGGACTGTGGACACGGTTTAAAATACGGCATCTTTTTCTAATGATCATTCACAAGTCACAAGTACTTTGTACATTGTACATATACACAATATAAACTTTCTGACCCGCAATCCTATTTGACTGAATGAATGAAATTTAGTAAAAACAAATCAACTTGGGAAAAATGTCAATAAAATAATAACAATAGTAAGGAAAAGGAGTTTCACTAGCCCAAATGAAAGCCTGATACATTGATTTATCATAGTTGTAATTAATCTTGTGTGGATTTATAATGTATATTTGATATTTGAGTTTAAAGTGTGTGGTGTAATAATTTCTCTATTCGCACGTGTATTGTGTATGCATTCATTTATTTTATTTTATTACTTGTGCGTTGAGCACCAAAGCCCTTAAAAGAACTAGAAGAATAATGTGTATCAATAACTCAATAGTGATGATGATGATGATGATGAGGAAAATACCATGTGTTGTCTCTAAATTTTAAAAGATTCGCTGTAATCTGCCTACCTTTGTATTTGCTATTTTCTGTGTTCAATTTGCTTAGGGCAAAGAAATAGCGTATATCGTACATTGTACACTGTACATGTGCAAATGACTACAATCTACAATATATAACATTATTTGTTCCGAGGTAAATAAACAGCGTTATTATTATCATTACTATTCTTCTGATATGTGTTGTGTTTTGTGTTGGTGAAACTTCAATTATTACTAAATATTATTCAACTGCTTCACGATGTAATGTAATATGTAGAGTGTCGAGTGTAAACATGGTTTAGTTTTTAAATACATGTATGTATTCATAATTCATAACCTAAAATATAATAATAATAATAATAAAATACATATCAATATTATGCTTATATGTAACATGTGTGTACTAAAAAAATTAGCCTGCCTGCGAAAAAATTAGTCAACGAGTATTTACCTACTAAAAATCTTGCTAACGTAAGAATAATCGTAGTAATAATAATAGCGATACAAAATACATGCAAAAATTATAATACATGACATGTCTATTATCTATGCATGTGATGTACAAGTATGTAGTATGTAGTATGTACAGTAACAAATTATATTAGATATACATAGGTATAGATATATAAATGGGTGATTGAGAAATTAAAATTAATTATCACAATGAGATGACCAGGGAAATTTACATGTTACAACATTTTCCATGTAGCTGAGTACTGACAACTGACAAGTGAGTACAATAAAAATAACAATGAGGATAACAATAACAATAAGATACACTATACGATATACGATATACGATAAGACGTAATAATAATAATACGCACTATTGTGGATTGTCAAGTCTCAAGTCCTTTCGCCAATCGGCACGGACGAAGACTGAGAATACGATGTACAAAATACAATGTACAATGTAAACATGTTTAGGTTGAATGTGTAGGTGTAGGCGTGTGTACTAATTATTTGTGTATCAATGTATCATATATTATGTCTTACTCGAATCTCGAATCTCGAATTTACAAGTTACAAGGCTGAGAACTGAGGATTGAGAATTTTCCTTTCATTTTTTTTCCCTTTGTATTTTGTATCTCATCTCAGCTTTCTGAAGGCACTCGTTCACTTCACCATTCATAATTGATCATTGATGTATGTATAGAAAATAGAAATATAACGGTAATTATTATCATTATTATTATTGTCATCGTCCTCTCTCACTTTTCGCTTGGTAGAAATTAAGAGCACTTGAGTCTTGAGTCTTGAGTTAATTACTCGTAACTAATTATGTTCTTGTTTGTTGTAAATGTAAATGCAACACGTAATATGTAACGTGTAACATTTGAGTTTTGAGTTTTGAGATTTGTGATTTGAAATGTAACATGAACATGACAAATGAATTACAAATTACTCTGATGAACAAATCAAATTCTTGAAATTTCCTTTTTGCCTTGTTCGCTGTTCGTCTCCGGCTCATTATTCATCTTTCTCTCCTTCTTCACACTTTGGAGGTTTGAGGTTTGAGTTGAGTTCCCACACACAAATCCAAACAGGATCATAAACAGAAATGACAAACAAACTTTTTCACAATGAACAATTTCTAATGCAGAATACACAAGTCACAAGTCACTTTAAATTTTGTACACATGAAAAGACGCATCATGTTTGAGTGTTTGAAACTTGAAAACTTGAAACATTATCCATTGAACATTGAACATTTAAAAGGTTGAAACACTTTGTACTCGAACATAAAAGGAATTATCTGGAGATTATAGTTTGTAGTTTGGATTTAAGATTTAAGAGTTTGGATTTTGGAGTTTGGCGTTTAGAGGAGTCGTTTGAGTTTGTGCATCAGATCATTTTTGTCCTTGTGTTTCCTTGCAATGACGGAATGATTCCCAGCATATTCAAGTACCACACCGGAGAAATTACTTTTTGCGAGAGAATTATTAATTAGAATTTTGATGGCGGCCAGTGGAACGGATTCTAGTTTGACTAAAAGTCCCATGATTGTGGGGATAACAGTATGATGGTCACACAGAGCACGAGATAGTTGAGACATTTGAAGAGGATCAAAATTAGCCCAGGAGAATTCCGACAAGCTTTTAACATTTGACAAGATGGATGAGGCTAAAAGATGGTCAATCCTTTTGGCAGTGGTTGGAGTGGTGTCACAATTTACAAGACAGTGGTCAAAATTGACTGAGGCGAGAGACTCGAGGTTTGAAAGACACTTTCCCACTTCTTTACAGCTTTTTTCACTCATTTTTATTCTCCAGTGATTAACTACAAGTCGTTGGAGTTTTGGTAGGGACTGGCCAATCAATTTCATCGTTCTCAACATGACTTTCTCCTCAACGATAAAGTTGACATCACTCTTGTCCAGACTAATATCAAGATGGGTAATTTTCCCTTTGTCAACACATGGGAGGAGGTGAGTGGCAATGTCTATACTTCGCCACACTTGACTCTTTCCAAATTCAATGGTCATCCCACCAATTCGTAGAAATGATAAATCCGGACACACTCTCTTTGCACTAGCAAGTCCCAAACTCATTACGGAACTTATTGACGACTTTTTCCCGAGGAGACGAGATGCTGTGGATGAGGACGAGGAGGTGGATGATGAATTGTGGAGTCGGTCCATTTTCTCTTTCTCCTTTGATGACTTTCCATCCTTTCCAGATCTTGAACTGGAACTAGAACTCTTCTCTAATGATGATGACGCTATCGAATTTTTATCACTATTTGAACTATTGGTGCCTGGACTCTTTGTCTTATTATTTGAACTGATGTGAACTCGAACACCCGTCAGGTCCAAATCCTGGAGATTTGATGACGTAAATAATGTCTCCAGACATTCCAGTGACCGCTCCTCCTGCAATTCAGAAAAAAATCATACATAAAATTATACACATCTCATCATATTTACTTTTGTATTATATTTTGTATCCTACATTTCTAGATCATCATTACTGTTTCTTTTCACTATGTTTTGTATTCCGTATTTTTATATCTGTACACATCACGAATCATCATCATCATGAATCATGAAATTCCACTTTTCTTAAAAATTAAGTTAATCAAAAACAAACTAGGTTCATCCGTTTCATTATACATAATACATAATTGCTGCTACAAAAAAATATGCCATGTGCATTCATTTACATCTCGAGTCTCGAGTTTCAAGACTCAGAACTCTTAATAAAGTTAAAAAATTCTAAGAAAATGTATTAAGCGTTAAGCTCCACAATAGAATTCTGTATTCTGCATTCTGTAGAATGAGCAGTCTAGAATGAGCACTCATCCCATCATATTTTTTAGCCTACTTCCTGAGAATATTAAAATGTGGTATAATAAGTGGTAATGAATGTGCATTCATTTTATGTGGCTACACTAAAACAATATTCAGGCAGGCAGGCAGTGAGTTGTCCGTGCACATTCTGAATGGTATGCATTACGTGTATTACCTAAATTCTAAATGTATTACGCTCACATCTCATGCACAGTAATAATTTTAATAAGAGTGAGAAAGCACAAACAAGAAGAAGACAACGACGACGACGACGACGATGGTCGAAGAATCCAGTGAAAAAATCACTTTGCTCGGTTTCTTGGTTCCCTTTTTTCCTTATTATTACTTATTAGCTTCTCAAAGTCAAGCCAAGTCAGAAAGTCAGAAGAAAGGAAAAGAGTATGAGTAGGAATCGTCGTCTCATCTGCAATTACCACTAATGAACTATAACTACCTACATCTACATTTACATTCACATTCTACATTCTACATGTATGTGAGCGTGAGCATTGAGAATTGAGAATTGAGCACCCACTGTAAAATGTAAGAACCAAACCAAAACCAAACCAAGCCAAAACAACGGACAACAACGACAACCACACAACTCCCAACTCACAACACAACTTCCAGGCCAAGAAGATGAAAAAAAACATGACATAACACAGCATATAAAAAGGGCTGTTCTAGGTTCTAGGGCTCTGTACTCTGTACTCTATACAGTAATGATATAAAATATATATTATGTAAAATGTACTGTACAAAGTACGAATAAAAAATTCAAGTGAGAAACCTCTCTTTTATTATTATTAAATTGTGCCCCATCACAAAGGCATGCAGTATGCAGTATGATATAATAGATATCAACCTACATATCTTTGGCCCCGCCTGCACACTTCCGGCGGCAGTACAAAATACACACTATACAATGATGATGATGGTCCCATGTATGTTGTACTATTTACTATGGACATACAACATTCCACTCTTTTGTTAATCCAAAGGAAGAATTTCATGGAAATAATAATAATAATAATACTCATCACCATCTCTCTTTACTCGTTACTCGTTACATGTATACATGTAAAAATACAGATAAATTGTATCTACATAATCAAAGGATCCCTGGAAAAAATCTTGTACCATTAAGGATGTGGATATTGTGGATGGTGAGGGAGAATATCTGTATTGTAAAAAATTGCGTAGGAGTAATTTCCAATTATTATTATTGTTATGCTGTTCCAAGTTGAAAGCAGAAAGAAGAAGAAAGGAGATGGATTTTCTGGATAGGATGAGCAACGACCAACGATCAACAAGCATCAGCAGTGAAGTGTACAGTGTACAAAGTCAGTATGAGTTAATCATTGATCAAATATGTGCATACATCAAGTTCCTTTCATGTACAATGTACAATGTACAGTGTCCAATGTACATCCACACATAAATATGCAGATCGCTAGATCCCAGATCGCCATCACCATCATTATTATCATCATGATGAAATTCCACGGTCTCTCCCAAAAATCTACCTATAAAAAACTTTTCACACATCATTCTAAATTCTACATTCTACATTCTACATTCTATACTCACGTCTAGTACTACGCACTGTACATTTGTACTCATGTGCATATGCAGTAAATCTTGGAACTATCATGACTCAACTTCATCTTTCATTCACCAGATGCGGATTGTGGATGGATCCAGGATACACACCATACAGAATACACAGTTCACAGAGCAATAGCAATGCCAAGGCAAGGCAAGGATGTTTTATCAAATATCAACTCTATTCTAATTCTTGGTCTTTTACGTATTCTTCTCCTGATCATGATGATCACGACGACACGACGCCAGATTCAGAATCAGAATCAAAACCAGAACCAGAGTTTATACAGAAGGAATAAAAACCGGTTACCAAATCAACCCTTTGGAGGCAAATGTTATACAAGATGAATATGTACATTTTACACATGTATGGGAGGTTTCCTTCTACCGTCATTCACAAAACTTCACATTCAACATTCAACATACAACATACAAGTCCATGACACCAAGCTCCTACCACCACTACATTTGTAGTACGTTTACTACAAATATCAAGGTAGTAAATGCTACTCTTGTTTAAGACATTTTTCTCATGTGTTTTAAGTTTCAAGCTTCAACTACACAATGTGTAGTACACATACAAAGATGAGGAATGTAGAATGTAGCTGTTTTTTACTTTATACAGATTTTCATAGGGTTACCACAACCAAAATTTAAAAGTCAAAATGCTCTGTACAAAAAAAGTGAAATAAAGGGAAAGAGAGAAGACCAAGATTCATCTGCTCGGGATGGTTAAATATTAAATACAGTTTAAACTCCTTTTGATAATGATAATGATGAGGATGATTCCTGCCCTGGTTTATTTTATTGCGGAGTTTATACTTTATACTTTATACTCTATCCACATTTGACAGTATCAATTATAACTATACCGATTATCTGAATCATCCCGTTTGAGACAAAACGTATCTTTATTTCATTGTTCAATGTGTAAAACTCTAGAGTTTGGGGTGTGTAATGTAAATGCACTATTACTGTATTATCCATTATAATTTGTCTAAAGTTCACAACGGAGAATGCGAATGGAAAAGATACATTCCTCTATGTACGATGTACGATACATTCTACACTCTACTGTACATTTAATAAATATATAGGGCATTCCTGTTTTTTATACTACTCCCTTCATTAAATTCCACCATGCATATATATTTTGTATTTGAATAAATGTGCGGTGGGAGTAGAGAAAAGATACCACTTAACGTCTTAACATTTACTACTACCAGTTTTCGAGTCTTGAGTCTAGAGTCTTGATTCATTGCTGATAAATGGTGTGGAGTTTATAAGTGCTATTTTTACTGGGGTAAAACCGTTAATTCTTCCTATTGTATTTTATTAGTATATTTAATATTTGATATGCTCTCGTATCTCGTGCTATCTGTAGTAAATATTATGTAGGCAAAAAATCATTATATATTAATCGTAATTATACATGTATTATTTTGTATTTCCTCCCCTATTTTTCACAGAATAATACAGAGTACAAACTTGGGCCAAAGTTTTCTAATGCATTACAAATGGTACTGGATTCTGAATTAAACGCTCTCAACCTACGGGCAAATAAAAACATTTTAAAACCCTGTCTCTCAACTTGAGAGTTGAGAGTCTCAAGTCTCAAGTTTCAAGTCAGTCCCTTGAAGTAAAGTAAAGTAAAGTAGAGTAAAGTAGAGTAGAAGAAGAAACATAAAAAATGCCGCCCATTTCACATTCTGCACTCTGCCTTCTGCTCATTTCACTATTTCTTCTCTGTTACTCTATTTCTATACTCTCTACTTTATGCTAGATATTTGCCTTTAGCCATTATAAATTATAAACTATGTATAACATTTTGCCAAAAAGGGAAGGAAAAGTAAAATTGCTGATCTTTTTTATTTTTTACCATCATTTTAGCTGTAAAGCTACTGTTTACTGTTTAGTTTTTACTGTTGCAACTTGCAATTTTTCCATCTTTTACCACGTGTATAAAGTATAAATACTAAATACCGAAGAAGAATCTTTCAACTTAGATAGTAGATAGTAGATACATAAAGTACTTTACATTTCGCAATGAATTCTCGATTCTCGTAGTGTTGAAGGTTGAGGCTTGAGGTGCTTGAAAAGGAATAAAGAAACGCTGGGCTCTTGGCTCTTTGCTCAATGAAAAAATTAGGATGGAGATGTAGAGTGTAGAGACGTAGGGAATTTTTCAGAGTCCATTAAAAGTGAAAATAAAAGTGTGAGAGAATTATTTCCTCCTTACTTTATCTACAAACTGTACCCACGGATATATAAACAACATGGGCATTTCAAGTACCATATCTACGCCCAATATAAATATATATACATGCACATTTCTATATATTTATATGAATACTCGAATGTTGGATAAAGGAAAGAACCAAGTGGTCCATAAAGACAAAGAGGAAAACAAACAGGGAAATTTCACATCGTCCAGAGTCCAGAGCTTTTAGAGTCTGACGCTAACTCTGAGAAATTCATATCCACATCTATAGATCTATCGGACCGTAGAGTGTAGAGTGTAGAGCACATGGAGAAAACCCTAAAGCCACAATGCAACATTGTGCATTATGTGTGTTATTATGTAGATACAAAGTTTACAGTTTACAGGTGAAGGTCTAATGTGCAATGTATGAACAAGGGATAACGAGGAATGAATGAGCGAGTAAATACTAAATACTTAGGTATACGAATACTTTTGAGCCTTCGAGTTTTGAGTCTCGAGTGTTTGAGAATGCGGAGAAAAAACAGTGAAATTGAAGAGAGTGAGTGGTGAGAGTCGAGTTGAAGCAAGTCATCATATGATTTTCTCCATCTCCAGCTCCAGCTCCAGTACTCTTATGCACGTCTTGAGTCTAGAGTCTTGATACATGTACAAACAATATGTATGTCCAGAAAATATGTGAGCATGTGAACGTGAAAATTCCAACGTTCCAAAGTTCCACGTTTTTTCGTTTTCAACCACAGCTAACATGAGCTATAGTCTATAGTGCACGTTACAAGTTGAATTCGAATCACATGTTCTTATACTATATTGGTCCAAAGATGCCGATAGAATTCCTATTGTAGCAACCTACAACCGACAATCTCCATACGTAATACATATTATTGTCTAACCTCTTCTACCTTGGTCTTTTACAACTTTACATAAAATAAACCTGATGGAACCCTTTCATCCTTTCATCAACATGAATATCAATATCAACACAAGTTATCTAATCTCATTCTTTTCTTCTCTCTCATAACATTATCACATGCACTATGTACTACTATAACGATAACGATATCTACCGTCGCTATAAGTGTTTGTCCTTTTTCTTCTCATGTAAAGTACAACTTTCAAACAAACATTAGGAGCCGATTCATGTCACAACATCTCTTGTATTCATATTACCTGTGTTTCCATACAAATTTTTTACACATGATAGGAATGAGAAGAATCTGAATCCAAAGCCAAATCCAACTCCAACTCCAAATCCAATTCAGAATCTAGACTCTAGACTTTGACTTGGACATTCCTATGGGAAAATTGAACAACACCACACCAAACCACATGCTACGCTGGATGTTAACTGTTGGCAGTTGGTTTTTCTGAGTTGATTTTTCTTGAATCTTCAAACATCATATGGAAATGCTGTAGATTATTGAATTTTGAAACGCCTCGTTAAGAAAAAGATTAAACGACTAAGGTGGATAAATGAAAAGCCAGACCAAACCAACTAATTCCAGGTGATTCAAATATTCCAATTTCCAATTCAGAGATAATATGAGTAGATTAAAAGTTTCCATGTACTTTGAACAAAAGAGAAGAAAATCGAAAAGAGAAAGGGAAGAGAGAGAGAGAATAAATCCACAACTCATATTCATATCTGAATAAATAATAATAGGTTGTGCTTTGTGCTTTGTACATTGAAGATTGAAGATGCGTGTATCTAATTTCTACAGTCTACTTTGAACGATACCGTTCTCCACAGCAGAATGAAACGGAAAATCCAATCCAGTCCATGTTTCTGGAGAATGGAGGATTGAGTATTGAGTATTGAGTATGAAGAAATAGGAGTGAGGAATGAAGAGAGAAAGCAACGGTATGTTTAATATTGAAAAGGATAATGTTGAGCTTGTGAGGATCATTGGATTTGATTGGATCCAAGATCAGGATCGGAATCGGAATCGGAGCTTTACATGTACACAAAACACAAATGTAAGTTGAACGTTGAACATTGAACACTGAACATATTTATACATGTGTGTACTTTGTCTGTAAAGAAGATGAGATAATGCGATGAAGCAAGCGTAGGTAATAATGTTTCAACAACAGGTATAATAGAGTAAGTTTCCTTATTTGGACTCAAAGGTGCCTGCGGCTCAGCTCAGCCCAGTTAAGTCAAGTCAATTCTTGTCAAGCTAAAGCCATGGAATCATGAGAAGATTTCTGCATTCATACAGCCCTGTACAATCCTTAATCTACAATCTAAAGTCTACAGTGTACAGTCTAAAGGCTGGAGTCAGTGGGAACAAAAACAAGTAGACATTCTTCAAGTGGAGAGGAAAAAATACTGTCAACATTTTATCTTGTACCCGGACAATATGGATGTGGATATCGAAATAGATATGATGGACTGAAATACAAATACTAAATACTGAGACATGACATGACATGGACACTTGGATTTGGATGGAAGATGGAACTTTTGGTGCATTTAAAGGAGTTGGAAATTGGAGAAAAATCTAAACAGTGAAACTCACTGAATGGTGAATGGACAGGAGGAGACTTGAGACTCTAGACTAGACGATTGCATGAATGATAATCAACCAAAGACCGGAGACTGAAGACTGGAGACCGAAGATCGGAGAGTAACGGAAAAGTGTTCCCCATTCTTTTATGCGAGGAGTGAGGAGCAAGATTCACGTTTTATAAGGAGAAGAAAAAGAACGGAAGGAACCATCATATCAAAAGATAGCAACCACAAGTTAATAAAAGACTTTTCTTCTTCTCCTTCATCTTTACCTCTCCCTCTCTCTCTCTCTCTCTCAAAATGAATGGGGGTAATCAAGGAAGAGAGAAAAGAGTTCTATCCCATTCTCCTTAACCATGTACAATCTACAATCTACAATGTACATGCACCATACAAGTTTCTCATACTTTCTGTATCTTCTCCTCCTCCATCCTCCACTTTTGCAACATTCCAACTTCAATGTTCAATACTCACTACTCAATACTCAATACTCGATATATGTTACATCTCTGGTCTAGGAGTAGCCCCAGACCAGAGTAGCATCGATAGAGTATAGAGTATAGAGTGTACATTATACACAGATTGGCTTCTATCTTCTACTTTCCTATTTTCCATTCCATGACTTTTGCCTTATTGACTCTTTCCTTCAAAGTTCTCCGACCAACCGTACAATTTGCAATAAATGCCCTCATCCTCGTCTTCTCCAATGTACACTGTACAATGTGCATGTGTATCCCTATCTACAAAATAAGTATCTGACGTATATATGGCCATTATATCGTACGCATACGTATCTCTTCACTAGTCTTGTGCTTCCAATACACTAATATACAGTCTAGTCTGGACTCTGGACTCTAGACTCTGGAGTTTGGACCAAGAATAATAATAATAATATAGAGGGGTAGAGAATATCGATACCGATAAAAAAGACGGAACATGGATATTAACTATATTATACACAGATATCTCTACCATAAATGAGAAAATAGATGGAAAACTTTATATATTTATCATCCATCTATCTATCTGAGGAAAAATGTGCTCATCCACTTTTTATATTTTCCATATTACATAATATTATATCGATACATTCTCTATTCACTCGGTTCTAGATTCTAGAGTCTAGATTCTAGATGTATTTATATATAAAAAAGTAACTAGTGTGTACTGCATCACTGCACATATGTCTACAATCTACACTCTACAGTCTACACAGATTCGCATCCTCCTTCAAGCAGGCACATAGCACATTGCAAGCTGTTTTTGCCATTGTATTGTACTGGATTGGGTTGGATTGGATATTGGATGAGAAGAAGAAGAAGTAAGACGGAGACGGAAAAAAGGATGAAGAGAGGATGACGATGAAAGGAACCAGCAGGACATTAATTTAATCCCAGTCATTTCTAATAATTTATTACCCTCTGCTTCATTAATAGTGCCCGTCGTAAGGCCTCTCTTACATCCTACATCCGCTCATCTCCTGTATTCCTGCATTTCTTCTTCCTTCTTCTTGTTCAATGTGCAATACAGAATACGGAATACCGAATGTACAGAGACGCACAGACTAGAGAGTAGAGAGTATAGAATAGCGAATAGCCGAGATGAGACGAAATGAGAGTCATTCATGCTGAAAGAAAATTACATAATTATATTACATATGAATCGTACCTTGTGCATTGTGTCTTGTGCCTGACAATCACCATAATATAATATCTTTTTTTGCCCAAAAGTTTGAACAACTGATTTAAATGTGCTATAGCCTATAGCACGCGCACATTATTTCATTTAAGCCACCTTTATCATGACAATCCACATACATATGTATCATAACTGAGTGCACACTGCAAACGCCTTCAGAGCAAAATGAGTCTATTTTCTATTCTATTGAATTCTCATCTACGATGTAGAATTTAGATTGCTCAATACTACATGCTCAATTCTTACACAGTGAAGCGGTGTGGTAGATGCCAAACGCCGAATTCATAAAATTATAGATTCTAGATTCTTTCATTTTACATTTACAATTGCAATTACGATGCCGATGAGTGGATACCGCAAAGGAAAAAAAAGTCATACAGATTTTCATTGAGATTAGAGTTGAAAATTGATCATAAAACTGGGAAAGAGATGTGCCTTTTTCCATTCTCTCTTCCACATTCACTCAATTCTCAATTCCCAATCGAATTACTTGAATTTCTTTAAAAGAGCAGGATGATGGTGCTGGCACGTTTGATACAATTCGATTACATTACATTTGATTCAAATTCAATGGGATTGAACATTGAACTCAACCGAGTTGAATTGAATACATAGGAGGTTCGTTGGCTGACTGTCTGTCTGTTTGGAGTTTAGAGGATGGAGGACGGACACACGCGGATTTGAATTAAACCAAGCCGACACAACTTTTTGCATTCATGTGTGTACGTCTGAATGTGGGCGATGGAGTAACTGATCACAATCCATTCCGCCACCATTTTTTATCCATCCTTTTGCCATCCGTCCAATTCCAATCCATCCAAAATTGGAAGCATAAAAGTTACAACACGGACTAGACTCTACATTCTACATGCCGTAGAATCAGAAGAATGAATCAGAGATGAGAACCACTATTTTTTTTGTCACTTTTGATTTTTGATCAAAGAGGAAAATAGGACAAAAAATGTGCGTACGGGCAAAGGTAAATGAATGAAAAAACCAGGGATCCCAAAGGAAGTTGAGTGTGGTGTAGAGTGTAGAGCGTGAAGTGTAGTGGTGAAAAAAGGAAGGCGAATATTTTTTTTCAAAGCAGATTTCAGAATCCCGAATCTAGAATCTAGAATCTAGAATTCAAAATCCGAAATTGAGGTAGAATGTAGACCGTAGAATGGATTCACATGTGTACAGATGATGAGATTATGTGATGCACGTTCAACATCACATCGACATGAGTGCGAAAAAAATCAGAGCAGATTTTGGCTGACTTTCAATGCATTTCCGCAAAGAAGGAGAACTCTACACTCTACACTCTCTACGCTCTACGCTATATTATTCTCTTTCCTCTTTCCTTTTATTCCCAAGCGCCGCATCCTTTTATATCCAGAGGCTGGGAATCAGAGAGAGAGAGAGAGAGAGAGTAAAGTCTAAGCGGTTGTGTGACTCAAAAGGATGGGATGTGGGTCACAAAAAAGTCGAGAAAACGGTGTAAATCAGAGAGAAGCGAGACTAATGTTCGTTTTTTCTCTTCGGCTATGCCGATGTCATTGTCGTTGTCGATGCTGTGCAACTCTTCTCTTCTCTTCTTTGCTCAGCTCTGCTCTGCTCTGCTGTATTTTGATTTTGACTTGTGAATTCTGAATTCTGATCTATCTATCGTCAAATATGTCTCGACTCTAGGTTCTAGATTCTAGGTTCTAGACTCTCGACCGAATATCCGAATTCTAGGTAGAACCTAGAACGTACATTCTGTGTTTGCACTCGTGTGTACAAATTTTTAGAGAACCATTGATTTATGTATTATGTATTATGTACACATGGATAATATTTCACATTTTCCCCAAATCCAAGTCCAAAATTCAAATTTGAATCCAAATCCAAATCCAGCATTTTTACGTTTTACATTTCTACATGAGCTGAAATACAAAATATATAATAAAATTATGCACATACCTCAATGTATAAAGTCCATCCTTGAATTGAAAGGAGACGGAGCGTGTGATTTTTTACCAGACTTTGACAAGCCAAGTTAAGTGCATCATCTCCAATGACCTGGAAATTCACAAGAAAATATAGTACATGATAAAATTGCATTAATTTCTTCATCCACTAGACACACATTTTATATTTGACATTTTCCATTTTCCATTCTAGATTATAGATTCATAACTTTTACACAAAATTTGATATGTTTATGAGAATAGAAAAGAGAAGACGCTAGAAGCTTCATAAATCTCCCATTTCTAATAATAATAATTCCATTGATTGATTGTAGCTTCAGAAAAATATTTCATATTCAGATGCACATCTTTGTGTATGCAGTATGCACATGTGTTTAAAAGCCCATGTAATATCAAATATCGAATATCAAACTTGAATCATGCTTGAATAAATTATTCCACTCTTTATTCTTTATCCCTGATCCTTTGCTATTCCGGCGTCTCTCTATTCTCTATTCTCCATTCTCTATTCCTCAAACATTTGTTTTCTCTTTCATATTAAGATATTGAAGATTGTGCTATCGAGTTACTGTTACATCTACATTCTATAGAAAAAACATGTACAATTTACAATGTACGGACTAGAACTAGTATTATAAATCCATAAAAAACTCCTTACCACATGCGGTGACGATAAGTCTAGCATCTTCAAAGATGTATTTTCTTGCAGTCCAAGAAGAACCGGCAAAACATCACAAAGTTTCATCCCTTCCATTCGGAGTGAGTCTAGGCAAGTAGACTTACGAATTGTTTCACTGTACACAAAAAAAGAGAACAACAACAGACATAAGAACAGATCATGAGAATTATAATTATACAAGCACCATGATGATCCTTTCAACTTGTCCAAGGTCAACTTTGTAACATGAATATTTACTTTACCCATGCTCAATGCTCAAGAATCAAGAATCAAGAATACACAATACAAAATACACCGAAAAGTATCCATAATATAGTATGATACAGAGATAAAAAATGAAGGAGGTCATAAAATGTGAAACAAATTATTACAACTCGACATGATAAAAAGATAAAAGACGTTTCATATGTTAAAGATAATCAAATCAAATAATATCAAAGAAAATGAGACATACCCGAGACAGATGAGATCTTCCCATCCCAAAACACATTTGCCAATATTCAATGACTTTAAATTACACCTCGAGTCTGAGAATCTGAGCACCGAGAAAATACTATGAAAACCATCCAGCTCATGGTTCGCTTGATCACAGGTAGGGAGAGGAAGGAAGTTGCGTTGGAAAAGGGCAGAGTCCGAATTCCTCTTGTCATTTTCCGTGAGATGATTGTTCAACTTTTTCCTCCGAATTGATGGGGATTTAATACTTCCATTATTGAATTGTCCTCTGGGAAGAGAACTGAAACCACCACTTCCCTTCATACTGGTCATGGTACCGATGTAAAAGGGACTATTGACTGGTGCTGGCTCCACGACAATGTCCATATCATCCGCATCATTCGTGGACCTCCAAGTACCTTGAAGAGAGAGGGAAAGGAAGGCTTTGTTGTACAAGAGATCAGCTATAGCATTCAAACCTTGTGGTCCACACCCGAGGTGAGGCAGATGGAGGACGTCAATGTAGTCATGACATTTGATGTATGAAGCTAATTGCATCACTTGGGGAGATGTCAAATCCATGTCTAATACTACAAATTCAAATATAAATCACAGAAAAAAGGCAAATTCTTATCATTATTATTATTATTATTATTATTATTATAGTGATGCTCATAAAGAATGAAGATTTAAAATTACTTTTGATTTATCAAGACTCAAGACTAATGATAAAAAAACATGTAATTTGCGTCTTGTATTCTTACCTAATTTATGAAGAGGGATTTGTTTGGACAGTACAAAACAGAGTGAGTCCACGACGGCTTGAAATCTCGAATGTTCCTTGTCTTCTAAACAAGTCATTGAAATTTCCAACACTTTGAGTTTCTTTTCATTTAGCAGTTGTAGGAGTTGACCACAGATTAAATTGACCTCCACACCACTCCAATCTTGACCCGGGACACTGGAGAACTTGACAGAACTGACACTCTCATTCAGACAGAGACCCTCAATTATTCGTGACAGAGAGTAACCAGGCTTGATCACAATTTCAATGTGCTGTTTTGAATTTTGAACATACAAATGAATTTTTAATTTCAATGGGAAAACAAGATTAAATTCATGATGACATTTTGAAATGAGATGATGATGTTCTTTGCTTTTTATTAACTTTTATTAGTAGACAAAGAATTCATAATTTATAATCCATCCATTCATCCATTTTATTTTCTATTTTCTATGAATAAAACTAAAAGCTGAAAGAGAAAAGTTTTTACCTCAAAAGGACAGTGATCACTTGCAAGGACTTGTTTTAATTCAGACACCCACTCGGAGCCCACATTAATTGATACCGTCTTGAGTGAGCGCATGATGGAACAGACAGCTGACAAATTTGATTCATAAAATCCAGCAGCTCTCAAAAACTGTCAAAAGAAAGGAAGAAAGAAATACATGATAAATATTATCTTGTGTACATTTAAAGTTTATTTTCTGGTGAATGTGCCCGCAGCTTGTGAAAACTTGCAAGTTGGATAAATAGAAATGGAAGGAAATAGAAAAACCAAACTTACCGCGAGTAGATAATTGAGTGAAACATCCAAAAGACTCATCGTTGATAAGGCAGAATATGCATTTTTATGTAAGAGTTCCATGACCAGAGTGAGGACTTGAAAGGCAAGATTCTGAGGACGAACTTGACAATCACGGAGTGCTTCAATCCCGGGTAACATTTCCATCTCTCTCCTGAAAAGACCAGGATAACTGACGGTGGTAGCGAGATAGTAGGCAGCGAGGAAGGTGTTGAGTGATGGATGGAGGAGAGTGAGTGGATATGATGAAGATTTTTTGGGCAATTTCCGGAAAAATCCTTTCCATCTGCTAACAAGGCCACACTTGACAATCTCCATGTTTTGACAGTAGTCCATTACCTCAGAGTCCGTGTAGTGCACCCGATCCTCATTCAAATGGTGAAGGACGAGTTTCCCAAAGTCTTCTAGAGTTTTTCTATATTTGGCTGGAATGGAGTTGTCCTTACAACTACTGTTGGTGTCAACTTTGATGAGTCCATTTTGGTACATGAGACTTCGGATGAGACATAGATAAAGTTCCGCATTGGAGCCGGGAACATCACCCACCGCCTCAAAGACATTACACAACAAAAGGCACATGAAAGGATTGGAGGCGAGGGAACATAAATCATGACGGTCGGATAAAATCTGGGCCATTACACTCTCATTCCGAAACTTCCTTCCGGTGAAATATCGACGGATACAACATTGAATTTGAGTCGAGTCCATCCCACTCACAATAAACTTTCGAATCGGACCACCACGAGTCATCCAACTATTCACTTTTTCACTATTCACACCACCACCAGAACCAGAACCAGCACTATTTCCACTACCACTACCACTGTTAAGTCGACTGCCAGGATTACTACTACAAGTAGACGTGACCAACACCATCGACTGTGGAAACATCTGTCCATTCAACACATTTTGGATTTCTTTGAGGAGCTCTTCATCAGTCACGTCATCCAGTCCGTCCAATATGAGTAAGAGGGAACTTCCCAACAAATTCAGGCACTTTAACACATTTGATGGCTTCATCCGACTCAACACTGAACGCTTTGGTATCAGTTCCCGCATCAAAAAACGAGACAAGGAGGAACCACGAACTTCACGAAGAGGCACATAAAACACTATCTGAAATTCACCAATCCGGGTGTTCAACGGACTGTTCGTGTAATTGTAGGAATGGTAGGAGACCCACTCACTCAGGATTCTACAACACAACAATGTCTTTCCACTTCCGGATTCTCCTTCCAACCAGAACGCTCTGGACATGTCATCTTCACTCTGTTCAAAAGAAAGGAAACAAACAAAAAGAATCATTACAACAATTGTTAGAAACAAATAAAAAATAACATATCATGTCTCATTTATCGTGTACACATATGGTAAAAAAAAGCAAAATACTTTCACTTCCGTCTTCTGTCTTCCGTGGTAAGTAATATTACAAATAATATCTGTACTTTGTAGTTTGTACTTTCACTACTTTTCTCTTTGTATCTCTTTCCAACTTTTTTTTATATAATATATTTCACATGTACTTGAAACCTTGAAACTTGAAACCTCAAACACAAGTAAAAAGAAAGTAACTTGTTTCACTACTCATTTTCATTGTCAAACTTTTTTCTCAACCCACGGCTTATCCTTTATCGTGCTGTCATTCATTTCTTTGATAACTAGTTTATACTTGATACATAATAATAATACCTAGTACAGCTGCCATGTTGTTGATATTACTAATTTCAATGCTCCACACAGCACAGAACAGAACACATTTAATTGCTGATTTAATTTGGTGATAAACAAAAGACGCAGTCTAAATAATTCATAGTACATCAAAGACGAGGACGTGCAAAGGGAAAAGGGGAGAAAGAGAAAAGAGAAGGAAGGAAAGCATGAAATATGTTTTGCGTATGCATATTATCATTTCTGTCATATTTTCTTTAAACTACTGTAATATTATACAACGAGGTACGAGGTTTGAGATTCGGGATTCGAGCATCAAGCATCGAGCAGCGAGGAATGAGGAACGAGGAACGAGAAACGAGGAACGAGCTTAGCCGACATAAATTCATTAATCAACAACAAAATATGTATATTGGTCCCGTGAACGTGAGACTATTTTATAAAGAGGACAACGTGTAAAGTGTACATTTGACATTGCATATTTTATATTTTAGGTACAACATAGAGCACAGAATCATTGCATTCTATTCTATTGTATTGTGTGTATTATTCACTGTGGTATTTCTTGAAAAGTATCCATGATCCATCTGAACGTCAATTAAATAAACCACTGGTATTTCGTGCACGTGCATAAATATCATCAAGTTTAACTAGTCGACTGTAGAGTGTAGAGTGTCGAGTTGTAGTTTGTAGTCGCTGTACTATTTGTGAATGTTTGGTTTGGTTTTTAAAACTGTACGTTGGAGGAGGAGAATCAGAAGAAGAAGAAGAAGAAGCAGAAGAAACAGAAGGAGTTAAGTGGGGGCTTGAGGTTATGGCTTTTCTATGTTCTCAATTCTCAATATGTATTTTAGCTCTAGTCGTCTCTTCTCCCTTTCTTTCGTCTATTTCTCTCTCGTCATTAAACAATTTGTTACTGTTATGAATGAATGTAAATAAATAGCTGTGTGTCAAGTTTATGCAGTATTCAGTGTGTAGTGTGTATAAAAAGATGTGTGAATGTGATGGATGCACCAGTCAAAATCCACAAGAGGAAAACTTAAGCCCCGTGTTGAAATATGTAAACCTCAAACTTCCAGTTTTGAGTCTCAAGTCTCAAGTCACGGAGTAAGTGAAAGGAGCAAACCAACCAACGAACCAACGGAAGAGAGAGAAAATACAGTTTAAAAAAGAAACAAGGTTCAATTTTGAATGAATGTGAATGAATGAATGAAGAGATGAGAAAATTGTATACACAGAGTATGCAGCATTTCAATTTTCAGTTTTCAATTTTTGAATAGGTGCTTATTTTTTTCTAGTTTCTAGATTCTAATTTCTAGTTCAAGTTGAAAGTCAACTGTATGTTTAATGTTTATGTATAACGGATAATCCAAAATACAAAAGCCTTTCCATTTTCCGTTTTTCTTTTCTACAGTCTAAATTCTATACTGTGTACCTTTTTTAAAATTTAAATTATAGGCTATAGGTTATAGACTATGAGCTACTGATATCTCTAATAGTGTAATACACAGTTAAATTCAAAGTCAAAGGAAAATGACAATACATTGAATTACGTACTACGAATCATTGTCACTGTACATTTTCCTCGATGGTTGAAGCTCATAATTTACTTGGCTGATAACATCGCTCAGGTCTCAGGTAAATCGATAAATTGTCTACATCAAAACTACACATGTAACATGTACCGTGTACCGTGTCCAATATGTTATGTTGTGTTATGCAAATTTATTTATTTACTTATTTATTTATTTATCTATTGGATAGTTGATAATTGAACGGAGAAGGGTGGACGGTGGAGAGGATGACCAATATGAAGTGGAATTTAAGAAACAATAAAACTACTACATACTACATGCAGCATCAACATGGAACACAGAGAATCGAGAATCGAAATTCAAAACAGGAGGAAAAATAAAAACCAAAGTTCTTAAGAAAAAAAGTGCCTACTCATTTCTCTACCGTCTCTAGTATCTAGTCATCTGAGATACGATGAGGAACTTATTGAACGTCCATACATATTTTATTTGCAAGTGACATGCAGGCCCACTGCACATTATAGATTGAACATTGTACATTGTACATGTAGCCTGGAGTCAAATGGATTTTGTACTTGTAAAAATTCACAAGTACAAAATTTCTCACGTGACTTCAATACAAAATATAACATGGGTAACATACAACATAAAGCGAAGAGGGTGAGAGACTGAGAGAAGGGAAAACATTCAATACTGACGTGTCTATTATTATTATTATTATTATTATTATTATTATTGCTGTTGTTGTTGTATAAACTACTGATTAGCTGGAGTTGGTTCACTATATTGTTTCTCGTGTTGTGTGGTGTGGTGTGGCGTATGGTGTGTGCTTCTGCTCATTTTGTTTTTGCTCATGTTCATGTTGTTTTCCTGTTTCAATGTTTTGATGCTCCTTGTTCAGAGTACATAAAAATCAAATCCCAAACTCATATTTTACCTCATTCACATCTATTAAGTAAATCCAGTTGAAACAAACTGACAAACAACCAACTAATATATGCACAATGCACAGCCCTCCAAACATTTACCAGAGAATATTATATGCAGTATATTTAATGTGAGCAGCGAGCATTGAACATCGTCTCGATTCTTGATTCTTGATTCTAACAGTCGACGATTGTAGTTGTATATACCTCTACACTCTGCAATCTACATATGGCATGAAATTTGTCCATATATTATGAATTGAATATCTATAAGCTCTGGACTCTAGACGCTAGACTCTGGACCATCTCGAAGCTCTAAACTCTAAACTCTACACCGTAGACAATAGACGAGAGACGATAGACAATAACCGATACAAAAGTAAGCACAGCATAGAGAAATGTAGAAAGAAAGAGAAACAACAGAGAGAAGGCAGAAGAGAGAAGACAGAGTCCAGGCAAAAGTCTCTGCTTCATGAAATATTCATGAGTGACGTGGTTTGCAACTTCAATAAATCTTCTGTCGAGTCCTCCATGCACGTTTCCAACATTCACTTAAATCTTCGATAGCCCAGTCAACCAACTGAGCAACTGAGCGAATGAACAAGCAGCAGCCAACTCTCAGTTCTCAGTCTGCAGACTGCAGTCTTCAGACTTTATACTATATACTATACCAAAAAGCAATAATAATGCTTCTTGTGTACATTTGTATGTACGTCTGTAGTCAGTAGTCAGTAATTCTTCGTCTCGTTCTATGTTCTATGCTATTGCATAAGAGATAAGAGCTCTAGTGTATGGATATGGATATATGGATATATTTTACCAGAATTTTAGAGGATGAGCCAACACCAACACCAACTCGAGCTGATAGACCATATAAAGTATACAAGGAACGAAAGATGCAAATTTCACAAGTATTTTACTGTTTGAAATCAATGGACAATATATTACATGTATTCTGTATTCTATGTATTCTATATTCTATATTCTATATGATATGGGAGCGAAAGAGGAAAGTGGATCTGTGCATTGTGCATTGCCAGAGATCATAGACCAGAGATTCATTCATTCATCCACTTATTCATCATCCATCCACTTTTCAATTGAACGATACTAACTATCAGTTACCAGGCAGAAACAGTTTAAAGTACCATAATATGCATATTATTAAGTATGATCATGCTCACTATTCAATGCTCACTACTCATTGCTCAGTGATCAATGATCAATGATTCATGCTCATATTCATGTAATTTTAAGTGGTATGCTTAGCTTGATTTCGTTTGGCTTGGCTTGGAACGGAAGTACAAGGAAATGCTCAACTTGTGATAATTATTTGAAAGACATAGATCTACACATGAGTACTCTTTACTCTTTACAAAACAGCCTCGAGTAAGTACATCAGCAAACCAACAAGCGGAGGAGCGGATGAGCAACACATGTAATTTCGTCTAAAGAATATCGTAAAATATGTACACAATACACATATTATGAAGAATCATTTTTCCTCTCTATTCGCTACATCAAATTATTTCCAAAAGAATCATAATTATTCAAATTTTTAAGTACACGTTTCAAAATAATAATAATCATCAGCAGCAGCAGCAATCTTGACTCTTCTCATTTATGAATTATAAATTACAATAACAGGGACCACCAAACAACAACAACAACAAACCATTGAAAATTTCAAATTGAAATTGAAATAAAAAGATATTGATAAATACTGATAAAAAATCCGATATCATGATACTTTATGCTTTGTGCTCCGTCTAACTTCTCTGAGGCAAAATGAGTGGATGGTTCATCATTTATAATAATACTTTGAACTTTGAATTTCATAAACAATAAAGTACTGCTCATTAATAATTACGGATGAATGGTTGATGGTTAATGTTTATGTTTTATCGGGAATACCGAATACTGAATACTGAATACAGAAAAACAATAAAAACTGATTGATGGATTGTTTTTACTATAAAAATTAAGTATTTTGACCAGAAGCATAAACAAGGGAAAAAACCGCAGCCATCTATTTATTTTTTTAAGATTCTCCTTTTTGTGAACAACGTACAACGTAAAAAAGGCAATATAATCAATGTAAATTTTGAATAAATGAGCCGGTGCACTCTTTTCTTAAAAAGTCGAAAGTCGAAACGAGCTTGGAGATTGGAGAACTTTTTTACTTTGTGTTCATTTTAAAAACCATAAACTGTAAAACTAAGCAATGACAAACTAAAAACGAAAACCAACTCTAAAAAATTGAAAGAGGCATGTGTGAATACTGAATATACAAAATATAAAGCAGAGAACGGAGAACGGAACAGTTTCAAAATTCAAAATACAAAATATAGTGTATTTTTCTTCGGGAGGGATTGAAGATGAAAGGAGACGAAGTAAAACCTGAAAAGTTTATATTTATGACACAGTACACAAGTACTATGTACTTTGTACTGACAAAGAACTGAAAAGAAAAAGTACAGGAGTAGCAAAAACCAAAACATATGACCTAAAGTTGTTATTCAATTGAATGCAAACAGCAAACAGAGAACACACACGGAGAAAATATCAACAAAAAAAGTATGGATAAATACAGAAACAGAGACAGAAAGAGAAACGGAGACAGATAAAAATAAATAAATATTACAATGATAAGAGATAAAGTGAAGCAAGTACATACCATTTTTGCAAAAATCTGGTGAGGGAGTATGGGCTTATAGGACTCATGTTGTCTCTCGGATGAAAGTTTCTTTGAAGTGGTGGTCCCATAAATATTACAACTTCTTTCTGTTAGAACTTGATATACAACTGGACAAATTTCTTCCAGGTCCGTCGTCCCCAAATGTTCGTTGAACCACGGAGGTACTTGTTGGAGATAGGTTTGAAGCATTTCACGATATCTAGAATACAAAATACAGAATAAAGGAAAATAAGTTATAAGCGTATAAATAAAAAAACGAAAAACCAACAAACAAATTACATCAAAGCCACTTTTCATCTTTTATTCCTTCTTTTATCTTTTTCCATCCCTTCAAAACAAAATTATCCTGACGTCCGTCAACCAACCAACCAAACAATCAGACAAATACAATCAGATGAAATCATATTCAATCCCTTTGTGTATGTACATATCATGTGTCATGCCATTTATATATAAATGTGGGTGCATAATATTATATGTATATAATATATCATATACATATAAACAATTTGAGCAATATAAACACTGCTAAAAAATAAAAGTTACCAAACTTTTTTTCCCATAAAAGTACCCATACCAAAATACAAAAAAACACACTGACAAACAGATAGACCGACAACCGACAGGCAAAACTTTTTGTTGTGAATCTGACGAATATTTGGTTTTCTATTGCAATTTCCCCATCCACATCAACATCCACATCCACCCTCATTACAAAGTAACTACATATTTTTTCCCATAGATCTTCTTCTCATTTCTTTGTGCTTTATACTTTGTACTTTGTGCTGTCTCAACTCAAAGCTCAAAGGATGTAATAAATACAAAAAAGAAGAGGATCCGTCTATTTTGCGTCTGCTCTTCTAATATCGGGAATCGAGAAATAGAAGCAGATGTGGATCCTATTTATCATACAATATTAATATTCATGTTTCTCTCTCTCTCTCTCTCTCTTGTATTGTATTATTATCAGAATTATTATTATTATTGCTGTTTTTGCAACAATCCTTTCATGTTATAAAATCCTGCTCCTGCTCCTGGTAATTGTACAAAGTACAAAGAAAATAGTAGGAAAAAATATATTGTACATACATATGAAGAATGCACTATGTATATTGCATTGCACATTGTACACTTCAACCTATTCACTATTTACTATTTTTACATTGAATATTATTTGCATAAGAACTTTTGGGAAAAAACTATGACACACACATAAGCAGAAGCAGAATCACTATTGCCATTCTTCCTTTCCTTTCTTCGTGGAAAAAATACACACATACGTGCCTACACGAATGCATTATGTAGTAAATAATACATAGTTGTCCTTTGCATTCATAAGTAGATTCATGCTCTGCATTTTGTACAACTTTATCCTGTGCTTCAATTACAGTGTACAATGTACAGTGTACAGAATATTATGCAAATTTGTTGACTTATTTTTATTTTCATGTTCCACTCGCACATTCCCTGTAATAAACACTGCTTATTTGCCTTCTGCCTACATTCTACATTCTTACTTTAAATTGCATGATGATCCTCTCAATTTTCAAGTCTCAAGCTTTGAATTTAAAATTTTAAATGCAACTCCTATACAAATATTATACACCCTGTCCCACGAAATTAGTCGCGACGGTTTTTTTGAGTTTCTGTCCAAAAGGGCAACGCTGGGGAGACGTTG
>JAQGBH010000844.1:0-41301 GCA_034698265.1 Sminthurinus aureus
GATGGGAATTGGTTCAAACTTGGTAGCAAGGTGTATTTATGAGTCTTGCTTATGCTCCTAAAGTTTTAGCTTGCTAGATTAAAGGACAAAAAAATTATCGTAAAAAACAAGGTGCCTTATAGTTTTTGATCACACCTTATGAGATAATGCAAAATGGAAAATAGAGGGCAATGAGTCAAAGAAAATAAGTCCATTCTACATTTCAGCTTACACAAGTTTTTATGAGTATATTTTTATGCATATAGGTAAACATATGACGTATGAGTTAAGAACATATTCTTAATAACTACATGTATACTAAATCTAGCACTGTTGAAAATTGTTGTGTGCTGTAAAACGTAAAACAGAAAAATATTTATAGTGCTTTAACAGTTGGTTGTAGATTGTGGATTGTGGATCTAACGGCCGCTGCTACCCACGACAAAGATGCATGACTTTATGCATGTTCAGCAGTTTAAGTTAAAAAAGACTTAAATTCAGAGTCATTCATGCCCTTCTTAAAATTGTGCATACGAAATACGTATTACGTATCATATAATACATAATATACCGTTTATGGTTCATTGCAATTTGTGCATTTAGCAAAGAGATTTTCAGTGCTCCATTTATTCTAATTATTATTCCCTTTATGTTCTCTATGGACTGGTGTATTACTGGGATTACACATTATAATCCGTTTGTAAGTCAACTCACACAATTATTTGCTCATTAACTGTATATTAACCATACAATTTTATGAAAAAGATATAATGATAAGAAGGAAAATAAAATGAATGTCAACAAATATTAAATATTATTCATTTACTCGGATAAAAAACAGTATATTTTATTTTATTGGACCAATTTCCTGTACAAACAAGAAATGATTTATATTTAACTAATATGTAATACTTACATTCCATAAAAATTAAATACTTAAACTCTGCAACATGATATTTGTGCCTTGTGTGCACAAGTAGATACTTTTGTATGTTGTTAATCCTTTTCAATGGAGATTAAACCATTCACTATTAAATCGTTTGGCGTGTGTAGGAGATTATTCCTTTAATCCACACTTTGTTTTGTTGTATCATGATTCTTGGCTCTTTATTCATGATGGAATGTATAATAATATATACGTACAATGTTTGTTTTTGTTCAAATCCAAATCCAAAATGAAGCTTTAAACAGTAAATAATACGGAACAATGAACAATTAACAAGTTTGTTTGTACTTTGTAGTTATATAAATTGAGAATTTTATATAAATATCAAGCATCAAGACAAAAAAAGCAACAAAACCTGTGTCATGTACAACGTCGAAAGAATTTTCTACTCTACTAACTTTGACTAGTGTCTTGTGTCTATAGTGCCACACACGCTCATGCACGTGTACATTACAAAGGAAAACTGGAACCTTTCATAAAAGATAAAAGATTATGCAACCACAATTGACAATACAAATTTTTTGGCAAAAGTATCATGTAACTCTTTTTAGTTCCGAGTTCCGAGATGAATACATCCAACGTCCAACTACAAAATGCAGAAATAGAGTAAAATTTTACACCCGATGCTAAATATTGAATAATACAAACTACTATCATAACATTTAAATAATTAACAGCATGAACTTTATAGAGTCATTAAAATATTTTTCTTTCATGTAATACCTTTTATCACTGATCACGTATTAGATATTTGGTGTATGCTGTAGCAGTAAAAGCAATGTAACAAAAATTATTATCATATTATTGTTTCAATTTCAGTTTGATGTGTGATATGTAGCAATCAAACAAATATTTACATTTCATCTGTGAGAGCCTTTGAAGATTTGAACTGGATACAAAATACAATACAATACAAATAAAATATTATGTCTGTGGGTGATCTTTGAGTTTATTAAATCGACATAGTTTATCTCTCTTTGCTGTATCAAATTCATCAGTGGCTGAATAGTGAATACTGAATAGTAAATGAATCAGCGTGAATTTCACAACTCCATATTTGAAACTCTGCTGTATTCAAAATGTATTTTGAATTTTGACATGGTCACCGTGTGTAAAGTGTAAATCATTCAAAAAATATTACACACTTTGTTACAGACACTCCATGAAGTCAATTCTGTAGACTCTAGATTTTATATGTAAGCTGTGTGTATCATTATTATTATTATCATTGATATGCTTATTTCATTTTCTTATTCATAATTCATAATAAATGCAATCCACAACGGGACTAGACAATTTGTATCATTAGCACGATGATGAACAGAACTGTGCTAACTAACTTAAGTCCAAGAACTCAGAGTGCTAAATCTTAAACATTAAACACTAAAAATGTTAACATATTAAATGTACAATATAAAATATGAACATGTTTTGAAATATTATTATTATTATTATGGAATTTTCATGTAGCTATTTTCTGAAGGATTACAATAATAATAATAATAATGATACTACATAATCTACATATTCTAATTGTTGTTGTTGGATGGAATAACAAAATGACGATGTGTTTTTTACCATTGTATATTGTAGTGGTAGGGTAGTGGTAGGGATATAGTATATATAATGAGATTGTTTTTACAATTTAAAAAGTAAGAAGCACGTGTAACTATTTTCAGTGTAGGTATTGTGAATTGTGAGGTCCATGTTTATTATTTTTTGACAATCTTCAGTCTTCAGTGGTTGTATTATGGAGTACGCGTAGTATTCAGTATTTAGTGAATGCAATTACATAAATGGGAATGACACGTGAGACGACCTTCGTCAATACACATTTTTTGGCTGCTACACATGTTGTTATTTATTACTAACAGCTAACAGTACATACAGCAGTAGTGGTTTTTGAATAGTGGATCATATCATATCAAGGAACAAGAAGGGAGTGACAACTTATACATAAGAAAACTGTATCCTTTTGTTGTCCATTGTCCACATAGGTACATGTATTATGTAGTCGGAAAAAAATAAACAGAGCTGTCTGTATTCTATACTCTGTATTTTGTATGTGTGAGCTTCTCAATTTCAGTTTAGGGAAGGAGCATGTACTATGTACTAGTAAGTGTAATATGTGAATGTGTTGGAAACATGTGATATGTAATATTGTGAATCAAATTAGAAAATGAAAACCTTCAAAGTGCACTCACAATTGAAAACTTTATTACTAAAATAGGGTTACCAGTTACCACATACATACGTTTTTAACCCAGAGAACACTACACGAATGATAATAAAGTTTGCTGCTTGTACTGTAGGGAAAAAGTCATTCAACATGATGAATTATATTATTTGAATTATAAATGAACCATGACGCGATTTTGAGACACCTTCAAAAATACCAAACCAAACCAAGTACACAACTCCTTATTTTGAAGACACTTTTTTGTTTTTGGAATCAACTGTGAACTCTGAACATGTTTACTGTCATCATACTGATACGTATATTTACATTTGTATTTATATCACAGGGCACATGAGACTCATGTCATGAGTACATGAGATATTTTCCTATCCTTCACATTGATGTAATTTCAGCTTTTAATTACGTCTGTATAAAATATAAAACCACACTCTTTACATTTTACTGTGTTAATCGATCATTTTCTCTTTCATACTGCCGTTTGTATCTTATATCAAGGAAATACATACTTTTTAAGCAGTGCTCAATTCTCAATGCTCAGCAGGTTCAATTTGTTTAAACTTGAACTATTTTGTATGCTGGTGCTTTTGTCTTTTGTTTTGTTTTCCCCTTTTAAATTCTAATATGAGTATTATTGTGCATGTATATTGAATGCTCTGCCATCAGCCATTAACCTTTAAGCCTCAGAAGCATTATAAAGTATTTTATAAAGTGTATGCTCAATGCTCACTGTACACATGCAAAAATGAATTATGATGTTACTTGCCTTTTTACTTAACTTTTTGTTTGTGGTATGAACATTTTTTTACATATATTTTACACGCTCTACGCAATTAGTACATAAGAGGCTTAACTTTTAACGGCAGGCGTTATAAAATATAAAATATTGCTGCAAGAAGTTGACCTGATGAAAATCTAAATGACAGTAAATTAAATGTAGTTGAATTTCCAGTGATTAATTTTTTCTTGCTCTTTTTCTGTAGTTTGTAGCTGAAAAGAGTTGTAGAAATTATGCATGCATGTAGTTTGTACACTGTGTACGTATTGTGCATTGTAGTGAAATATTATACGCATTTTTTATACCAATTCTTTGTTCATGTTGATCGTACAATAATAATAATTGACATGTTTTGTCAATATCTAGAAGCAACAAAACATAAATATGAATTGCATTTCAACAGTTCCTCGCCTTTATGGCACTCCACATAGTATGATGTATTATTACAAGACTTTAGTAACTTTCATGTTTCATGTGTTTGGTTGAAATTGAAGCTGAATGCAACACTTTGGATTCCCCATGATTCATGTATATATATATATCTCAGTGTTATAAAAGATGTAAAATAAAACCTAATACATAATCTTACTTGCACATTTTTTACATAAAGTAGGCAGTAGATAGTCCTTGCAGTTTGTACAGGATGGTAATTTAATTTGTAATTCAGTGAATGAAAATACAAAATACAGTACTGCACACTGTAAAGATTAGTGATTATTTGAGAACGAGAGTGAGAAGAGAGGACACATGCACTTTCCAATCATAAAGTAATTTTTTTCCTCCAATTTAAAAAAATGTATGCACACAAAACATAATACAAAATATATATCTTGTTATCATTATCTTCATAAAATGCGAATAAAAGCAATACAAAAATGTCAGATGTTAGGAATTAGAAGGAGAAAAAAAGATATGAACCTTCAGTTTTAATTCAATTTCACTCAAAACTCAAAATGTGGATACGTGTTAGCAATTTCACTCAAAACTACAGCTACTTTTGACTATTGACTACTATCGACTGTCGAATCCCATGGTCATTTCAGAATGCAGAAACTTATTAGTACATCTTAGAAAATCATGGGATTCTTATTATCAAAGATGCTTCTGTTTTCTCACAAGGATTAAATTTGAAAAATGTAAAATTGTAAATTTTTATGTAAATAATAAATAATAATAAAAGGGGGAAAATTCCTTTTCAAGGAAATTGCATGAATTCAGAATTCTGTATTGAATATTTCAGCAGATTCTGTATCATCTATAATGATCATGATAACTTTTATATTGTCTCTTTTCCATGATTTACGACTTGAAATGAATGGGCATTGATAGAGTGCAAACAATCATAATAATATTTCTTTGTTGATCTCATAATATGATATCGTTTGAGTTTTGAGTCATTCGTACATGAATTTACAACATTTGTGAAACATTATATCCTCTTGTTTTGAAATGTGGGGAAACGTAAGAGTTCTGAATTCTGAAAACATCAAGGTACAAAAGTAAGTACACATTGTAAATATGTACAAACACACATACCAGTTGACAGTCTCCGGTAATAATCATAAAATAAACTTTCAGTTTCAATTTTCTTCATTGGAATTCAAAAGGGATTCTTTCGTTTGTTGACTCATTCATTCATTCATTCATTCATTTTCCCTTACTCACTTCAGTATGAATTTTAATACATTCATACACATTGAACATATTAATGCACTGTTTATCCTCACTCCTCACGTATGTACTAGGCGCTTTTATGTTCTATCTTGTATCTAACCCAAATAATACAGAAATCATGTATTCTTCTCCCTATGAATTGATGTCTTCTTCGGTTGACAGTTGACAGAAATGAAAAGAATGTCTCTTTCTGAAGTGTAGAACATGTTCTGAATGCTACAAGTATTACAGATTCAGATTACAGAGTCTTACATTGATGTAACAATGCATTATTTTTTCCATCTCTTTGGTACTTGATAGAATCTAAAATCTAAAGTAGTAAGTCGTAAGTCTAAAGACACTTGATTTTTACAGATATTTCCGTGCATTCACAATCCACATGCAGAGAATTACATTTAAGATTTAGGTATGTGCAATGTGCACCTTGTATATCTTTTCAGTTGATTATGAATTAAGAATTATGAAAATCAAAGCAAGCTGAAATACTTTCTTCTTTCGTTTATGCAGTTTATTGCTTCTTGTTTCTTGTTCATGTGTGTTGTATTCTGTTAAAAATTTTGAAGTAGGAATTAGAAAATGTGCAGGAATTTTTAGCACCTATTTTTTGTGCAATAATATTACAAACGTAAGTGGTTGAAATACGTATATGTATGATGTGTAACGCGCTCAGTTGTAAAAGAGTCATCAAGTTGTGAAAAATCTACATCCATGATGCATTCATATTTCATATTCCAAATTGCATATACGTTACGTATTACGTCAATTGCCATTAGCTTTCAGCAACTAGTCAACTCTTGTTCCGGCTTGAATCTTGAATCTAAATTGAAAACAAAATGTACGATGCGTGGATACTTACATGTTACACGTGGGATGTGAGGAAATAGGAATAGGAATAGAAATGTCCACTACGCCTTCAACATTCAACATAATATGTAGTTAATTACCATATTATACTTTTGATGCTAATTGGAAAATTCGAAACCGATGAAAAATAACATAACGATACGAAAATAATTGGCTTGTTGACTTTGTGAATCTACCGTACATTTTGCATCGTCAAAAGTAGCCATTACATATTCTCGTACATTGTGCAAACTGCGTTTCTTCTTCCACATTCCACATGCATTTCTGATTTTCTAGTTTACTGTTGTAACGACACAAAAAGGAAAACAGAAAAGACATAAAAACGGATATAGAAGATTTGAGAATCAATTTTTCTTTAATAAGTCCATATAACTTTTTTTAACTCTCATTCATAAATTCAAACTTTCAGGTTTCAATTTCATTTTTAGTTCATATTGATTTTCATCTTTTCTCAAGTGTAGTTTGTATTTTTGATTTTATGAGATTCATGGCCATTTTTTCTTGTCCCTTTTTATTTTGTATCATTTGATATTTGATATTTTGGATAGTATCGTGTATTATGTATTTTGTACCAAAAAGGACAAAGTGCAGAGTCGCTTTTCTTTATTTAGTCAAACTAATAAAAAAGGCAACACGAGAGACACGAACTATCGATGAGATAGTTCAAAGTTGCATCTCATTTACTCTCGCTTTTACAATTGAGATTTTTTTACTTGAAAAACATCTACATCTACAAGATGGACTCTAGAGTGTGCACTCCACTTGCGTGCGTATTTTTTAAAGGTTTTGATTGTTGAGTATTTTCGGTGGGAGCAGAAAGCTACGTTCTAAACTACGTTCACAGCTTCATTGAAAATTGACAACCAGTAAAAAAGGTTAACCAAACCATAGACATTTTGTATTCGAGATTCGAGATGTTCTCTGTGGTCAGTTTTAATGAATGTAAACTGGGATTCTAGATTCTAGATTCTAGTGGGAAAATGTGGAAGATGGTCATTTTTCTACGTTCTTCCACTGGCTGTCTCCCATCTTATTTCTTACTTCTTACTTCTTGAGCTTTAACAGTTCACATCGACTCACTCGTCAATTGTGAGTTCTCAAAAGTTCTCAAAGCCTGTCTCGATTCTCGATCAGATTTGTTTGGCGAGGTGACGAATGGCAGACGACAAAAAAATCAAGAAATGAATAAAGAATGAATGAATGAATGAATGAAGGAAAGAATGGGATTGAAAAAGAAGATAAGACGGCTTTCACTTGCTCTCGTGTGATGTTGTGTTCGCTTTTGCTCACTGGTTATTTGTTATTTGATGCCTGTTTGAAATGTGAATTGTGATAGATATGTATCATCTAACGATAAAAATGCCGTGTGCTGTACAATGTGCAGTTTGCAGTGTTGAGGTTTTGTATTACTTATTACTGTAAACTCTAAACTATGGAGTTACAAAGAAACGTTATTTCTTCCGCTCATTTCTTCTTGTTTCTTGTCACAAGTCACAAACTGGTGATACGACGTACAAGTTGAAAAAAAGAAAAAGAAGATTATTGACGACTTCTCCTTTTTCCTTCTTGTATTTCCACTTAATAATCTTGTTGACTTTATCATTTATGATGACGGCTCTGCTCTCTGCTCACTGTTTTCTGTTCTTGTGTCTTGAGTCTTGAGGTTTAAACAGTTGCCTTTACATATTGTCGCAGACAGACAGGCAGTACAGAAATTGTTTGTTTTGGACTTGTACATTCTGCTTGGACATGACGTTTGCAAAAAATCTCCCTTTTTTTCTCTATGCACCGTGTTTGAATTTTGAATTTTGAATGGTCACTTGAATCTTGAATATCCAATCTTGAATAAAATACTTAATAATTTACTTTACATAAGTTATGAATTAAAAAGGTGCAACAGTCTTTTTTAGGATTGAGTAATTCATCATTTCATTCTCGTTCTATTCGGAAGAAAGATGCAAAGCAAAGAAGAGAGAGGGGAAAATTGCATGAATGTTGAAAACGATTTAGATGCTCAATGCTCAATTGTTGTTTGTTATTTACCTAGAATCTTTAATGTACTGAATACTGAAAAAAACTTGCAACTTGCAATTCTTCCGATTATGTATTATGCATTTTCTCTATGTTTTGTATTTTGCATTTTGTATAACATCATCAGTTTTCTTACTTATAGTTTGTAGTTAACATCAAGAATCAAGAATCAAGAGAACAATAAGAATAACAATGCTTGTAAATTGAAAAGTGTGTGTATAATGTATAATAATATTTATTTTAATGCTTTAAAAACGGTATCTGAAAACTGAATGATTGTTTCCTCATCTTCTATTTTGTATCTTATAAACATAACTTTACAGCAAATTGTGTTATGTATTATGTGTACGGTGTAGTGTGTAGTTATTATTCATAATGATTTGTTATGTAAAAAAAGTTGCCAACTGTGATGATCTTTTTTGCATCTGCTTGTAACTTGGAACTTGCATGACAATGATAATAATAATCATCATCGTCATCACCACATCATCATTCAACAGTCATCACGTTCTTTTTCTGAGTACAGAGTACAGAGTATGTACAGGGAGAAGGAGAATAAATCGGGTAGTGAGAGTCAAATGTTGAATGTATAAATATATAATACATAGTAAAACTAACATTTATTCATTTATTTATTTATTTACTGTATGAAGTATGAATAACTTTGATGATTTCAATTTGTCTGCTTAAGTAATCTGTTGTCAGTTGAGTTGAGTTGTCACACTCCTGAATTATACACAGATAATAATAAAAAGTACTACCACAGCTCTTCGTAATAATAATGACTAGCCTTATGCCTTATGTAAACTGCAAACTTCAAACTGCAAACAAGAAGGAAAATAAACAGGAGACACTTTGTACTTTGTATTTATGATGATATTATGCTTTATGCTTGGTCTGTATACAGTATACAGTGTGGAGTGTAGAGTAAAGCAGCAGTCAGCAACAACAAACAAACAAACATTTGTTTAAATTTTCAGTTATGATAATATCTCGTGTATAAGTGGATAAATAATAAATATCTAATGATCTAAGTGACTACCAAAAACAAAACTGCTTATCTTTTATCATACACTGTATACTGTACACATTGCATTGCTCCTGATGAAAGTTTTTTCCCTCTCCTTTGTTAAAGAAAGCATAATATAATACATAAATGTGTACTATAAATATTAAATTAGGGAGTTACGATCTAACTGAATTGAATTATACTACAATTTTGTTTAAATAATTTGTCAATCCTGATGCAATATTGATTATAATTATCCCAGGAGTATTACAGATACATTTCATTTGTGGTTTGTGAGTTTTGAGCCACCTTCGTCTCCTTGTCATGTCATGTATCGTATCATCAGTCAACAGTGTTTAGTTCCTTGATGAGACAGCCTTGCAGTTTTCCGTCTTCTGATTTCTGTTTTCCCCACGCGGATGTGTGCAAGTTGTGTCATGCTGAATACTGAATTCTGAACGAAAGTTCTGTGTTGTACATCGTACAGTGTAAAAAATTCTTGGGTTAGGTTTTACAAGATAGGCATAACTTTTATGATGATTATTATTATTATGATGATTCATCTGTAAGTCAGCTAGAACAGAAGGTGGAAGGATGAGTCGGAACTTGATGTAGATCAGTTCTGTTGATTATGGATCCTACATCTTCTATTTCATATTTCATATTTTTGGGAGCGCATATGCATACAAATTTAATAGGTTGACAGTGAAGGAACGATGAACGGTGCACGATGAAGGATGACTCATTTTATTTCAGTCAGTTCAATGTTCAATCCATCTCTTTCAACTTTCAATGATTATTATTGTACTTTTTTCTTTGTCTAAAATCTAAACTCCAAAACGTACTGCTTGAACATATATTCAAATTCACTATTCAAATTTTTAATCGCTCTTCTTCTCCTTCCTCCTCTTCATCTCTGCATCTGAAATCTGAAATCTGAAATCTGAATGTGCACAGGGAATTTGTAGTAGATAGTAGAACTTTGAACTATTTTCAATAAAGAATAGAGAATAAAGAGAAACTATGACACACCTCGCCAGTTTTTACTTTTTACGCCTGTTGAACTATCGACTATGGAGCATGTACAACAGGCGTAATTTTGCCTGTGTACACTGAACAATAAATACATTCCATGCACCATGCATCTACAATCTAGAATCTACATAAAAGAAGATTTCCCTTGAAACTTTTTGATTGATTAAATTCTCCAATTATTTTTTATCATGTGAAGACCAACTTGACTTGAGGTGAAGACTCCAGATCAACTTGTGTGTGAAATTCATGATAATTGATCATATAATCAAAAATCAAAAGTCGTAACAGCGCCCAGCATTTTGTACTTCATCTTGCATCATGTGAATTTCGAATAGTGAATAGTGAAGAGTCATGTTGAAAATGCTTGGATTTAAAAATTATCACCTCGCCGTGACATTTGAAAAATGTAAATTAATTGTGCATGCTGAGAGTGGCCATATGATTTATTGGATTTTCTAGTAAACTGCACACTGCACAACTTGTATGTATTTAACATTTTACATATCCATGTATTGTATGGCCAATGGTGAGAAGCGCTCGTGTGTGCTCTGCCGATTCGTAATTCGTACATGTATTATGTATTATGTATGATTTCAATAAAAAATATGACTCGAGACTCGAGACTCAAGCCAGAAGCCAGAAGTAGAAAGAATAGGCTACATTTTTATTAGTTTTTTCAATTACCTTTAATTTGATGTAATTTACCGTAATTACTCACGAAAAGCTAATTCCTATTGCATATTTACAAATACTCATTTAAACCACCAACTATTTGGATAGTAAGAACAATTAGAAATCCAATTTTATGAACAGAGTGGGAAATAATTAGGAATTAGAACTATCTGTTTGTTTTACCCTAAATCCCAAAGTAAAGTGAACAGGGAAGTAGTAAAAGTTTATTTTTGTACAATTGAGAACCAAGCAAAAAGCCTCAAGATGTGTACAATGTAAAATTGGTAATAAATTTTCCTGGACTTGAGATTTGGCTCTTGGCTTAAATGATTAGAGTTAAGAGTTTAGAGTTAAGAATGGTTTTATAACCACAAAATTGCATAATGGCTAAAATCTCAAACATTCAAACAGAGATTCTTTTATTTAGCCATATTATTGCAAAATATTATGGTGTGTGGTCTTTGAGGCTGCTTAGTTGATAGTTGATGGAAAATTGCAGAATGTGCACTTTTTTAGCAGAAGAGAAGAGCTTCTTGCGGCACTAGGCACTAGGCATTGCAAACACTAGATCTTAAATTCTAAATGACTAATGACTGAGAATTGTGCATATCGCATGCTGCTCCTATTATCAGTGTTATTAGTTCTGCATGAAAAGAGTTCATGCTTTGCTCAATGCTCAATTCCCTCAAAATTATTATCTTTTTCCCATACAAGGAAATAAAGCAGAATTATATTTTTCCTCATGTACGATGTGCGACGTGTTTTGTGTATTATGTATTGAAAGTTGAAATGTAATGGTCATTGGTGGCCGGAAAAATTAGATCATGATGTATGTAGTTGGGCTGTGTTTAAACAGAAAATTAGAGCTAAAGTAGTTCAAAGTACAGTGTAAATTGTAGTTTGTAGTATCTTTAGTTTTGTTTTTGATGCATGATTTTCCTTCTAAATTCATCATTAATTATACGCATAATTGGTTAGGAGCAGGATTCTGAATTTGGCATAAAGCATAGGTAAAAGATGAGAAATTTATATCTTTTGTCTTGTGGCTTGTGACTTGTGAGGTTATTTGTTATTTGATGTGCGTACCTTTGCGCTCTCAGTCCTCTGTTCTGTGTACTATGTACTTTGTAAAGTTTATTCATTATTCATACATATTTCACGCACGATTGAATTTGAAATTTGAAATTTAAAAGTCCGTAGAAAATTGATGAAAAAGAGTTGGAGAATGATCAAAACTCAAGAATCAAGAATGAAGTGTCTAGAGTCTATAGAGAAGAGAGGAAAGAGAATACGAGCCTTTTGCCATTTTGACAATGGCACCTTGACTAATGTCAAATGAAGCTTACAATTTTTCTTTGTTTGTTTGTTCCAGGTGGTGCCCAGTGGAGATATATATGAGATTCCGGATGGGAAACCTTCCGTGCCTGTACCAACAGAGGTACAGCCAACATGGCTTCGCAAAGTCAGTTCCACTTCCACCCTTTCCAGCTCAACATCCAGTGACGGAGGAGATGAAAACTTGAAACCAGACGTCTATATCGAACACGTTCTTTTACCCACACGAGCTACAAAGGTAACGTTTCATTTTACATGCACCTTGATATTTGACATGCAATCAACACTCAAAACTCAACACCACCATATTATTTACAATTTACATGCACTCTTCACTTTTCATCCTATCATAATTCATAATACATAATACATAATGGCAGTCCAACCACAAGATTGAAGACTCAGGACAAATACAATACAAATACAATGCAAAGTAAAGACAATAGACAATAATACAGCTGTTCCCAGACCAGAGACCAGACTCTTGTTGAAGCCTTAGAACTTGGGATGTAAAAAGTAAAAACACAACAAAAACAAAGCATGCATCTCTTTTTTTACTCAGCACTTAGCGTCTTTTGTTTTTTTTTCTCGAGACTCGAGACTCAAAACTTGAGCCTCGAGACGTTGAGTCGTCGAGACTCGAGAACAAAAATACTGTGGATGATTTTTGACCCATCAAAATCCATTCCGAGTTGCTGTTGTCTGTTGATGTTGATGTTGTAGGTTGTAGGCAGTCAAATTATGAAAAGGTAACTTGTAAATGAAATTTACATATACCTAGTTAATTACAGTAGGGAAAATATGAACAAGTAATAGGCTGTTCTCTCGTCACTTGCCCCTCCGCCAAATACTTTCATGGAAATAATAATCACATGTAAAATCTACATCGCCATACTATTTAGATGAATTCACGCGTGGTCAAAATTTTAGCACATGTACAACGTAAAATATACAATGTACAAAATGTACATAGGGGCAGAAAAAAAAGACAATTTCTCCTGTGGGGATAAATTAAACAGATTCAAGACTCGAGATTCGAGATTTACACGTGAGATATGTACATGGAGTTTGTACTTTTACATCCTCTTATATGTATGTGCAGTGCAAGTGCAATGAACAACAAACAGTTTATCTGCTCTCTGTGTTCTGTGGATTGTGTATTTGTCCACAGGACAATTTAATTTCATAGATTTAAGATTTGTTCAGAATTGAGAATTGAGAAGGAACAAGAACATAAACCCTGTTACCAGTTGTACAGTGTACAATGTTCACAGTAAAAAGGAATAAAAGGAGAAGGAGTCGGCATTTTATCGTTTATCGTGCTTTGAATTTCTTTTGGCGCACAAGTCAATACATATTCCTAATTCTTATTCCTACTCGACACAATGCTCTACACTCTACATGACTTGATAACTTGATATTAAAGAACATTCCATTCCAACTTCAATTTCATTCACATTTACTTGGTACGAGTTACCTGCACTAAACACTGAACGTTGAACGCTGAACACAGTCATTGTGGATCGACTACTGATATTGATGATTTCGAGAGATAGAAAGATGAATAAATAAATACATGCTTAATACATGTGTAACATACTCACATGTACATAATATAATATGCTGTAGGTGTATATTAGAACACAGAACAGAACAGAGAGCATGAATGAATGATATGAAAAAAGTCTAACAAGTCAAGTCCAATTTATATTACAGTTGCAGACTCACTTTCACTTCAAGTGTGTCTTTGTGCTGTTGGTTGTTGTGTTAGTACGATAAGAGTAATAATAATAATAATAATAATAATGACGATGCTGAGAAGACGAGAACAAGTCTTGAATCTAGAGTCTAGAGTCTTGTTAATGGTTAATGTACGTATCTAATATATATAATGTGGCATGTGGTTATGCTTCATACTTGATACAATATACACAACGTGTTATACAAAATCAGTTTCCATTCACCAAAAGATGCGTATTCAATACATTACATGTTATAGCTACACTCTACGCTCTACTCTTTCTTTCTTTACTCTTTACTCTTCATTTAATAGTCAGCATGATTCTCATATTTACTTTGTATGTATTATGGATGTAAAATATACAACGTAATACGTACTTCTCGTGGTTCCTTCCTCGTTGATTGTTGCTCGTAAATATGAACTCCTCAATAGTCAATCCGCAACTAAGATGGATTAGTAATTTTGTACTCTGAATACTGAATACATATTCAGCATTCAGTATTGTCTTCAAGATTTTCCTGCACGCGTTTGTTCTTCACGACGTCTTTTTTACCTTTGACATATGTATGCAGAACAAAGTTTTAGAGCAGCAGGAGCATGAGAGACAATATAATAGGATTAGAGCACAAAGCACACGCCATTTCACATTTCAAATTCCATACCAAAAAAATGGATACTATTGAATGTTGAAAGTGTGAAACAAATTACAAATTATTACAAATCAAAAATTAGCCAGGAGCTAAGACGTGAAACGTGTAATCGTTTTATTGTGTATTGTAAAATGGAAATTGTAAATGGTAAATTTCAAAGACATGTGTGATATCGGCGGAAAATGTATTGATGTGTATTGAGTATTGACTGTTGGCTACTGGCTTCTGGCTCGCAATCGCTATTTTATCGATTAGTTACACATTAAATACATTATACGTTCGATAATAGAATCAATCTACAGTCAAAAAATCTACAAATTACGAATCGATGTGCAATTGTCCATTTATTATGCATTAGGGCTTATTTTTGAAGCTTGAAATTCTTTGAAATTCCTCGAGTTTCGAGTTTAGTTGAAAAAAAGGAAAAACTGGTAATAGTTCATAGTAAAAAAAATGTGTTTAAAAACGAAATAACTCTTCAAAGTTGGAAGACAAAAGGCTGCTTTTTCCCTTGTTTAATGTTTAATTATTAATTACTTATTGATGCGTTTTTACTTTTTACACACATGATTTGTGATTTGAGGTTTGAGACTTGAGACAAGTCGTGATTTAAGAGGTTTAAAGTTTGACGGGAAAATTCAGATTTCACGGAAGGAAACAAGTATTTTATTTAATTGAGCATGTAGATTGTGTTTGTAGTTTAATTAAATTTTTACAAGTAAATACAAGGCAATAAAAGTAAGTTGAGGAATGACATGGCGATTCTCTCAGGATCAGGATTTCTTCTCTATTTTGTACTGAGCACTGACAAGTCCTCAAGTGAGTACGGAATTTAGAATGCGTGCATAAAACACACTACAATTTACATTTTCCTCACGTCTTCAAAATCTCAAATCGCAAACGGATAAAGTTCAAAGAGTATTGAACATTGAACAAAGTGTGATGAATGATGAATGGTTTTGAATTTTGAATGTTTTGGTACTTCGTGTTTAAAGTAGTGGACAGGAAAAGGAAGAACTCCTACAAATTTTGATTCCAGTTCATGTAATTACGAGGAATCAGTATGAGGTATGAGTTTGTGCATTGTGAATTGAGAATGCTTTTCTCTTTCACGTGCTCGATGCTCAACCCCTCGTTCCGTAGTAATATTTGGTACAATAAATTGTACACATCACTAAAAGCAACAACACACGAGCAGCTCAATTTTCAATGAAACAATGTGCCTTTTCCGATTCTGTCAATCCGCACAGTTGTAAATTGTGAATACATAAAAGACAGGAATGTAATGCGTATTAATTAAAAATTTTCATACAATATGCCATAATTTTTTGTGTCGAGAGTCTAGAGTCTAGAGTCGAGAGTCACAAGTCACAAGAAAAACAAAGCTAAAAGTCTAAAAGGAATGTACAACTTGAACATTGAACTGTGAACAGTGAATTTGAATAGTGTAGCACGGCCTGAAACTTGAAAGCTGAAAGCAAGGAACAGCAAACAGCATGAACAAATAAAATTTTGGTTTCAGTTTCTCACAGTCAATGATATCATTTGAAATTTGAAATATTTGAAATGTAAACTTGTCATCCTTTTCATGATATGATCAAGTAAAATGTCAAACGTAAAATGTAAAGTCAACATGATAATTTCATTGAATGACGTTGACAATTTTCCACGCTCAGAACTCTCAAAACTACAAACTCGAAAGTCGACAAGGGATCAAAACTGCATTGGAAAATTGCTCCGCATGACATTCAACGTTCAAGATACTTCAAACTTCAAGCTTGACTTGACTTGATTCATTTATCTTTGGGTGAATTTGAGCATTTTTGTCTTTTGTCTCTTGTTTTTTGTGTAACTGCCGGTTGCATGTGGCGAAGTGCTCTTTTTTCTTCCTCCTTTTAACATTTTGATTCGAGCATCAATTATAAATTAAAGAGTATTTCAAGTTTCAAGTAGCAAGTGGCACGTGATAAGGAAGCTCATAGTTGAATAGCGAAAGATACAAGTGAAAAACGTTGTCTGTATTTTCATTTATATTGTGAATTGTGAGTTGTGATGAGATATCACGAAAAACAATGTTGTTTGTTGAGTGTTTTGAATTTTGCATAACGTTATAAATTCAGAAATTCTTCTTGGTTTGCTTCGGCTTTGGAAAGATGAGATGGAATTTCATAGCAAAAATCTCATAATATTGAAATGAGATAGTTTTCCGAAAAAAAAAATGAAAGTAGGAGTTTTGTGTAGTTTTGTTTATATCAGGTATCGTATCACGATGAAAATGGAATACTCTTGACTTTTGACTTGACACAAAATTGCGCAACTAGGAAATAATCTCATTGTTTCAAGTTGGAAGTTGGAAAAGCTGATTGTTAATACTTTTGAAATCTAAACTGTTATCCCGTCAGTTTTAATTAATATTTCAGTATTCAATTTCATGTAATTGAATAAGTATTAACGGCTAACGGATAACGGCTAAACAAAAGCAATATCAAATATCATGTTTCATCTCATTTACAATTTACATTTACAGTCCAGTCAACAGTCAACAGTCAATCCATAGTTTAGTGAGAATATTCAACTTTTAACTGTGGAAAGTTGGTGGAATTTTTATAATTACCGTCAAACATCAAGTGTCAAGCGTCAAGTGTGGTGAAATTAAATTAAATTAAAATGGATCTGAATTGTGAATGTGAAAGACTTGTTACTTTTTTCTTCCATTTCCCATTTCCCATACTTTTAACCCAAATGATGCGCACTTATATTGAGATATCATTATCATCATCATTAGCAACTTTTTTACTTTTTTTACTCTCTGCCATCTACTGTCTACCTTGCTCTAGCAATATAGAAATACAGAATGCAGAAAACAGAAAACTCATCTCCACATTTTATTAATTAACAAGCCTGTGCACTGTTCATCTGCTCAGTAAATGTATTTTGAATTTTCAACTGTCATCATTCGACATTGACTGATAAGTTGTAAGTTGTAGCACAAAGTATGGAGTATGGAGTATGCATCCTCAATTGTAAATTGTAATGTGATGGTCGTGGTGAATGGTGAATGGTAATGGAATTGTCAATTACTGCAATTTGAATGTTTAGAGTAAAAAGAAAATTGGAATTGGAATGTACTGACTACTGACTAGTGACTGAGATTTGAGATGGTTCATCTTCAAATCATCCATCATCTTTCATCTGCTTCACACAGTAGTACTTATCCCATTGAAAATTTTGCATTTCCCATTTCCAATTTTACTATTGTAGACTGTAGACAGATATACGTTCTGTATTCTGTCTCTGGCTCTGTCTATTGATGCATACAAAATACAAAGATGGTGATTACACTACGACTTATGACTTATGAATTATATGAAAAATATAGGGGTGCAAAATACAAAAGCATTACTCGGCATTATACATAAGCACATGTAATAACAATAATTTTTACTATTGACTATTGATGCTCAACAACTTTCCGATTCCGATTAGTTTTGTATCATGTAAAATACTGTCTGATTTGTGATGTGTGATACGCATGTGAATACTAAATACTAAATACCGCACTTGTAACTTGTTACTCATGAATGAAATGTGTCTAACTTGTTGTTTTTTTGTTTGGATTTTTGTTGACAGGACGAGGATTCCAAAAATTTTATAGAGACTTTAAAACGAAAGCTGTCACAGAAGAATCCCCTCATGTCAGGAAAATTATTTGATACTAAAACCAATAACGCGATCAATAATGGAGAAATTATTATGAACAATCCAGCAGATTGTGGTAAGTTTTCTATTTTCTATTGTCAGCTGTCAATTGTCAATGAATTTCCATTGGAAACTCCTGCCTTGCAAAAATAAGGCGATTATTATATTATATCTGATTTTACTTATTGCTTATTATTACTGCTTACTTAAACATTTATAGTCTACACGCTACACGCAGCCTATTACTCTTTACTCACCACTTTTGCTATAGATTTCAGAATTCAAACGTTGCATGTCTCAAGTCTAGAGTCTCGAGTCTCGAGTTATATTATTAATTTGTATCATAGAATGTACATTTTACATGGTACATGACGTGCTCTTCCTCTCCCTCAACCCTCAACTGCAATTTTCAACTAATAAACAGCTAATAATTCCGTGTATCTGTCTATTCCATCCTGTTTTCTACCGTCGTAGACATAAACACTGCACATTAAACACGTAGTAGTTTACTTTTTACTTGAGAATCGACAACTGACTCGTACATTATGGATTATGGGCTTGTATCTTGTATCTATCAGTAATTTGCCATTTTGAATGTGCTTTATGCTTTATGCGATGTATGATGGACCATTTCCTATTTTTTCATGTAGGCATATAATACCGTTTGCAGTTTGTAGTTTGTAGTGTTCATACTTGAAAGTGAATACGTAGATTGACCATAAACAATAAACTGCTTGGAGCTTGGAGCTTGGAGAAAAAATAAAGGAAACTTGAAAATACTCATATTCGCAATTCACATACATGTGATATGCATGTTGCATGTGTTTTAGCATGAGTGGTTACAGGCTTGTTTTTTCAACAAGATATTTCACCCAAGTACTTGATACTTGATCATTCTCGTTCTATGTGCAATATGCAGTACTCGATACTCGGGTTTCGAGCTTCGAGTATTCCATATTCCACACAGTATAATGTTAATGGATAATGTTATTACTGTAAGTGCAGTTTCAAGTCTGAAATAATTATCAGTTATTAGTTGTTGGTGCATTATGGGTTGATGCTAGATACTAGATTCTATATTCTAGATGCACAACCATCGACCCCTCAAATCTCTAAGCACAAATGTTACCATCCTGTAAGCTGTGAGTAATAATCAGCCGTAATAATAACAATAATGATAATGACAGCGAATGACAGTAATAAGTAAAAAGTGAGGAGCGTTTGTCTAAATTCTAAATGACAAGAGTACACGTAAACTGTACATAAATCGTTAAATTACGGATGTTGATGGCTTATGACTTGTGACTTATGAAATCTTCCTCTTTGCAAATAACAAATGGACTTTGGTATTTGATATACATTTTTTTATAATATGTATTACGGTTTTTTCTGCCCTGCAAAATTCGAAATTCGAAAGCTGCGTGTGTAATATGTAAATTATCCATTTATTGTTGTTTATTATGTCAAATCAAATGTGTGTACACATGTATTGGATTGTGGACTGTGGATTAATCGTAGCAGGAGTTTTGATTTTTGATCTAGTGAATTACTTTTAATTCTCTATGGGCAATGTAATGTCAATGTAAAGTCAATTCAAAATTAAGCACATGAGCAAAAAAAAAGAACTCGACATTCCATTCATGAGTTATGATTTTTTGTCGTCTCTGCATTCAAAATTCAAATCAGGGGAGCAAATGTAATAATTACATGTACATTGTACATTTAGACTTGAATTTTGAATTGAATTGACATTAATGGAATCAGATTAAATCTCTTGTCTCACTCATGTCTACAATCTACAGTCTACAGTGTCTAGTGTCTAGTAATGAACAGAGCAAAGTTAAAAACTAACAAAGATGTTTTTGGTCACTACATCTTTTATGCATAGTTCAATGTTCAATGTTTATCGTATGCAGATTGTATGTAGATGTAAGCGTGGACAATATGAGTGCAATTAGCTTTTAAACATTAAATGAGTGTGGTTATGCCAATGGATGGATAAATAATAGATAATAGATAGTCATTTATCAAGTTGCGGAAGACTGAACCATCCCTTTCTTTTGTGTCAGTCCGTTTGGAGTTTGGAGTTTGGAAACACATTTCCATTTTCATGCTTTTAATTTTTAATGCATGTGTTTTTGTGTCTATGTAAATTTTTCTTGTTCTCTTCACTCTTCACTCTTCATCTTCTTCACTTTTCATTTTTTTACCATCCTTTGGATTTGATGTCTTCCTCTCGTCCTCTCATTTTCCCCTTTGTTCTTCCGATGAAAATGCACATCGGATGTAAAAACTTAACACGCAAAAAATGAAATGGAAAGGATGCTTTTTGATTTTTGACTGTCGTCGTCAAACTACAAACTAAACTCATTTACACTTAATTTTCTACTACTTTTGATTGGTAATTAGCATGATTGCTCTTCTACCTTTTTTCTTTACGTCTTTTCCTACCTTTGTTCGTGCTCAGTTCATCATCATCATCATCAACATCATCTTTTTTCTACCTGTCTGTTTCACCGGTGCTTTTATTTTTTATTTTCCTCACTTGTTTTGCCGAAAATGTAACTACTAACTACATTCGTGATGTTGGATGTGAGCTAAAAGTTTATGTGTATCAGTTACAAATACATGTATAAAGTGTAATAATGTGCAGTAATCAGTATTGTAGAGTGTAGAGTGTAGGAGAATGTCATACAGGTGAGTCATTATGAGGTTGTTAGTTGTTAAGGGTGTCATAAAATTTTGGTATTGGTACTGATACTGGTGTGGTGTGGTAGAGGATTGTGAGCTGTGATTTAAATTAGTGTAGAGAGAAAATTTACGAGTTTCATTTTTCACTCCTCTTTCTTTCCTTCGTGTTTTTTGTCTCTTGTCTTCTTCCTCTTCTTCTTCGTCATCCTCTTTGTCTGTCACTTCCTTTATTTTATTTTTTTCTTTCTGTCGGATGTAAAAAGAAATCTACCCACGCATTATAAATTCCATTATCCACATTAGTACACGAAAGAGGAAAGAATATTATGAGGAAATAAAGTTGGAGGTGGAGAAGTTGAACATTTCAATTCTCAATAAAAATGAATATTTTAATACACTTTTTATTAGGGATAGTTTTAATGTCAAGTCTACAGATTTGAAGGTGTGAGATTTGCTCTGATTTATAGATTCTATGGTGCACTCTATGTAGACTCTAAACTCTAGACTCTCAAATTTTATTTAAAAAGATGTGGGTTTGGATTTGGATTTCAAGTGTAAAATGTAATCAGTAATCACTGTAATTTCAACTTGAAACTTCAAGGAGGTAAAAGTTGAGAATTGAGAATGTAGAAGATTTGAAGATTGTACGAGAACAGAGATTTAAATATGAATGAGTGTAAATTATTATTGTGAATTGTGAGTGAAGAGTGAAGATGCATGTAAAAATTTCACAATAATTTGCTCCCTGTGGCCATCATCTATAGTCTGTAGTCTGTAGTCTGTAATGTTCATTTCTATTTCCATTTTTGGCCAATCATCCGTCTCAAGTCAAGTCTCTAGTCTGTAGTTTTTAGTTTGTAACATTGAACATTGCAGATTAAAATTGGAGCTGAAAAAAGAGACAGTCGGATCAAAGACACAGTAATGATCAATGAATCATTACAGGACAAATTCACAGATTCACTATACAGTAAAATGACAACTATTTCAGCTTTCAGCTTATGACTTGTAACTTGTAAATTCATTGAAAATATTTACTAGGACACCTTAAAACAGGAGAGAATGTATAAAGTGTAAAGTGCCAGTTAATTCATTGTACATTGTACAAATGAACAAGCTAATTTCTCTGTCCTCTGCATTCTATGCGATAGAATATTTATCTTCATTTATAAAAAATTCAATATAGATACACATTAGCGTATTTTTCAGTTTCGTCATCATTTATCATTTAGCGTTTAGGAACAGAAATTCTAATGTCATTCAGAATTCAGAAGGATAATGCACAAAGCACAAAGGCATCTTTCACTTTTGATTTTTGATACAAAAGCCTTGCTTTCAATTTTCATTTTTCTAGTGTCTCATGTACGACAAAAAAAATTCCAGTTTTTTATCCTTCTTTTCTCATTTCTCACTTCTCACCCTTTGCTCTGCACTTTTTAGTTTGTAGTTGCTCTCTCTACGCTATACGCTGCACATTGCAGAACCTGTTGCATTCTCTTTGATAAAAACTTGGTGTTTCTGTAATTTTTCAAATGAAATGAAAGAATTTTTTATATACTCGCACTGTTCAGTGTCAGAACTTTCGTCTTTTATCATCATCTCCTGTGTCCTGCATGGAGTATGTATAATGTATCTTGTTAATTGGTAAATATAATTCGAAATGCATCATATTTTTTATAAATCATGAATCTTTGTTGTTGTTGTTGTGGGTTCTGTGCTGTAGCTCATAATTCATAAATTATGCCCTCGTTTTCGTATGCAAATCTTTCTAGTCAATTAATTACGTAAAATAAGAATAAAAATATTATTATTGTTATACACAGTACACAGAATTACATGATATCACATGATATTACATCACTCGAAACTTGGAATTTGGAATGTGCAAGTCGTGGGCACGATCCAAATCTGAATGATAAAATATAAAGTGTAATAAGCCAGTGCCTGAATTCTGAATTCTGTAAAAGTTGAGATTTGAAATGTGAATGAAGTTTCTGTAGGTAAGTTCAAAGTTGCTCCTTGCTCCTGTTTGTACGTTTCGGTGTACTGATCTGATTATAGATTATAGGTTTTTGCATTGGTACGTGATTTGTTTTGTATGGCCTACCTGTAACTAAAAATATAAAGTAAAGTGAACGTGGATTAAGCATTGTCATTTTTTGTATACCCTTTCGATGTTCGAGTACAAAATGTACAGGTACTTTTGCTCACTCACTGCTAGCAGTTCACAGTTGGTACTTTTTGTGAACTATTGTCTTGTGTCTTGTGTTTTGTATTTTGTAATACCTGTGAAGAAAAAATGAGCATAATCTTTTTATCGACACTCGTAGCACGTTCTCTTTGTACATGTGTTATAATAAATAATATTATGTTGAATGTTGCTCTTGTCAAGCAAAATACATAATACACAGTTATGTACAAGAAACAAGAATTAGGCTCGGAACAATTATGTGAGCTATTTTTAAGACTTATGAAGAAACAAGGATAAAAACACAAGTACAAAAGTGCATTACAGCAAGTGTGTATTTAAAGTAGGCTTTTTCTCTCTTTTTTATTTAGAAAAAAGTATGCACTTGCTTCTTAATTCCTCAGGTTCCGCACGTAAATAGTAAATAGGGTTTCTTCTACATCCATAAATAAAAGACAAAGCAGGAGTGTAAAATGAGTTTGCAAGTTGCAAGTCTTCTTCTTCTTTGGATTTTGGATCTTTCATCATCATTATAAATCTCAAGACACAAGTAGCAAGTGTGTAATTAGATTTATTCTGTACATCATGTTGATGATGATGATGATGATGAGGACGACAGTCAGAGATAGTCAGTCGTGGAAACATTTGTACGTGTGAGGATTTTGTGTGTTTTGTACAATATAGTACACTTTATATGTAGATTTTGCTGTGGATTGCGGATAGTGGAACCAACGTGAAAAATGTACGAAATGGTTTTTAGTTTTTATTTCAGACTTGAGATAGATGCATAATACATGCATCTCCATCTCTATTCTCTATTATGATCAATGTTCTAGCTTCTAGCTGCAGACAGAGTAAAAAGGAATGTATTCATTTCATGATGCATGATGTAAAATGTAAAACAGGCCTCTTTAACAAAATGAGGAAGAATGATGGAAAAGATTCAGAGTTTGCTGTACTTAAGTAGTGAGTTGGTGAGTATTGAGTATATTATTATGATTTAGAGAAGCAAACGACGACACCTCACACATGCATGCAGAATCCAGACAAAGACACAAACAAACACAAGACACACAGACACGCACTCAATTTCATTCACGCAGCAAATCTCTGTTTTCATGAGCGTGATACTTTACTTTTAAAATTTCTAACCCACACGTACGATTTTGCCTTTTGCCCCAGCACGTAAACAGAAAACAGTGAACAGTAAATGGTAAATGATGAATTTCTGCAAATTGTTATTTTTCTTCGGACTATTCCTCGTTCCTCACGGGTTTGTATTTTGTACTTTGTGCCTTTTGTTTTTTCTTGCCTTATTTCTGTAATACAGTAAATCGTTATCATTAGAATAGAAAATAGAGATAAAATTCAAAATCTCAACAAAGGTTTTACCCAGAAACCGACTTTACAATTAGTAATCAGTAATCAGCATTCACTATGTCAATCATTAGGCTCATTGAGGGAAAATATGATATTGTTTCATTTCATTTCAAAATAAAAATAGAATTATCAGTGTAATCCATTTTCTTTGGTGAAGAGTGAAGCATAAAGCATAAAGAAGATTACAGAGGCTCAGAATTCAGAGAAGCAATATGCATTAAAATTTTATAGGATTCAACATTCAATATAAAATGTTGACAAAGAAGAATCAAAACCACAAGTAATGGTTTTTGCATCGTAAAACAATGCACAATGCCAGTACAAAATACAAAATGAAAAAACCCTTTGGTTTTTATGTTTTTTTGTTTCTCCTCTCTGTTTTTCTTGCTTTCTACGTGTTACATGTGTATCCAGTAAAGAGTAAAAAAAATGGTTAGTGAAAAGCACTCCCAAACTTAAAGCTTAAAGAGAGTGAACAGGGAACAGAGAAGACGGTGGAGCATCATAATAAATTATACATTATTCAGAATTCAGATTCAGTGTTGCTTTTTTAACATGATTAATATAAATATGAGTGTAGTTAAGCACACTCATCATAATTGCACTTGTGCTGTCTTCTTCTGCATCTGTACATGATTTTTTCTCAAGTATGACACAGATTTATGATTCATGAACAACAACAAGATGATGAATGAAGAATGAAGAAGAAACAAAAACAAAAGCAACAAATTGAATATGCACACTGAATTGAGATTTTAGACTTTAGATTGGAGAACGGAGAATTAAGAATCAAGAATCGTGTTAAGCCGACCGCCCCGCTTTACTAATTTGCTTTGCTTTTAACTGTACACTGTTACTATTTGCTTACCAATCTCTTCAATGTTGACTGTAGATTGTTGATCTTGCTCGTTCTTCGTTCCTCATTTTTAATTTTGAAATTGAAATTTAGGTTGAGATTTGAGATGTGAGATTGAAAATGAACATGCATAATTTTTTTTTCTTAGGAGTCCAAATGAAAAAAATCAAGGAGACAACTCAAACACTTCAAAAGTATCCCTGGTTTTTCAAGTGTGACAGACAGAAAGCTGAATTAATTCTGGAAAACTGTAAGTACTCAAGTATTTTTTACCCACGAGTTCATTACATATTTGATATTTGTATAAATAAACAAAACATTACTCGCGATTCATATGTAGTTTAAAGTATATGATTTTTTAGTATCATTATAATAATAATAATTATTTTTATTATTACTGTTTATATAAACTAACAAGATTATGACCTAAATTCCTTTATTAGTTTTACGTCTTACGATTACTATTTTACTTCCCCTTTCCGTATCCTAAATAAATAATCTGTCGGAAATGATCAATGATCATGATGGTGAATGATATTATGCCTAATTATTTATGTAATGGACAAGGTCTAACTTCTGATTTCTGACTGCATGTTTTTTACTCTATGAATTCTGAATATGTTTTTGACTGACTATTTGACTAACGAATAACGGAAGAAAGGAAACGATTGACATCTGACTGTGCTATAATGAATGATATAACAAGCAAACAAAAATAATTGTATAGATGTGTGTAATCTATAATCAGTAATCAGATTGAAGATTGAAGGTTTTAATCTTTCATAAATCAGTACATACAAAAAAATATGTAGCTAGTGCATTGATTTTATTCCGATACTAACGACTAAGTGCATAATGCACAATGTTGCAGATATTATAGTTTTAGAAGTTAAAAGATCAAATTAACTAATTTCTTTGAATTTGTTACACAATTTCATTCTCAATTCTCACACTCCACTCTATAGACACTGGAGTAAATTGATGAGATAACAATGTGCAAAATACAACTTGAATCAAGATTATTCCTCTGTAGATATTAACAGTACCTTTGTTAGTACTGTAAATACTGTGAATAGTAAAAAATACAAGAATAATTTACACGTTACACAAAGTGCAATTTTCTGTTGCATGAAAATGACACCTACTAACTACTAACAAGAAAAGTATTTATTGATTGTATATTGTATAGCGTACGTTGTGCATTATTGATTGTTGGCAAAGATAATCACTCTCGTTATTTTTACCTAATTTTTCCAATTTGTTGCCGATTGCCAAACTTTTTTCCCATTTCCCATTTCGCACGCCACTCTTCTCTCTGATTATTAAAATCAGGTGTCATAATTTTGATTCTGATGGCTGATGGTTGATAATAATGCTCTTTTACGCATTTATCTCGCTTGGTTCATTCACGCTTCTTTATCTATCATCTGCATTGATCATTGATCGAGCTCGTTTGAAAGAAATCACGAGAAGGTAATTTTTTGGCACATGGCATCCCCTGACTGATGGTTGATGGCTGACGACTGATGACTGACTCACTTCCACTTCCCATACCATGGTCAAGCAAAATATGACTAAAAAACTTATCGTTTTGGTTTATAAGGAAGTTCTTTTTTGATAGAATTGGGATTTGGGATATGTTTACAAAGTACAAAGCACAACAGCTTCAAATTTAATTGTCAAATGGCTAAAAGACGTACAAGTAATTTTGTATATAAAATATAAATAAAGTACAAACGTGCGCTTTTTGGTTTTGGCGTTATATTCGCACCTTCGTAGAGAAATTGAAATTGAAAATAACTAGCTGGGCTCATATTATATGCATACGCTTATTACTTATTATTCATCGAGATGAGCACGAATGTCCGTAATTAGAATAAAAAATTCCGGTTGATGTTGTTTTTTTACTGTATTATATTATTATCAGCTTAAATACACAACAAACTACAAACTACAGAATTAGACACAAAAGACACAAGTGTAGCAACTTTTCAGGTTTTGCAAGTAGGACACTTTTATTGTAAGTTGTGAGTGCTTGATAGTAGATATATTGCCACTTACTTATACACACATAGCACAAAGGAGACAAAAAGTACAAGTATTTATTTACAGGCGGTGTGCTCACGATCCAAGATACAATATGCAAGATTCAAGCGGTGGTAGGTAGTATAATGTATAATGAGTGTCATGCTGTCGTCTCATTCTTCTTCTCATCCCACGGAAAGGAAAAACATGATGAATGATGAATATTTTGTTTGCACTTGAAACTTGAATCGAGAATCAAGAATCAAGAAAAATATCAAAATCATGCTTAATATAAATTGGCCTAATTTTATGCACACAAATGAGAACTTGTCCATGTTTCTTCCTCTGAAAATAGAAAATTGACGGAAAAACTCGTGAAGTTTAATTTAGTCAGCTTTGATCATTGATGCGCGTTAGATAGAAGATAGATGCACGGTGTAAGGTATAACGTATAAATTATTCAAGATTCAAGCCGAATCTTTTTATATTGTAGATGAAGATGTTTTCTTTTCTTGTACAATCATTCATAATTTATCATTTTTCATTTTCCCAATGGCTTGTACGATTGATCGTTGCATCTATTTCGTTGTGTAAACAGTAAACAGTAAAACTTGTCTCATTTTTTACACGAGAAGATTTTAATGATTATTGTAATTTACATTATTTTCATATCACTCGTTTATCTATGAATCTTGTTACTTGTTAGTGAGAGAATTGAAGAGAATATTGGAGCAATTTTTTGGCTTTTACTCGTTCATATGCAATATGAATATCTATAAATATGTTAATATTTTAGTTGGACTGTACATTGTACTTTAATAAAAAAACCCATAAAATTGCAGCAAGTACTTTTAACTTGTACTGATTTCCCATCCGAATAATCTCAAATCTCAAATGATAAATGAATGCAAAAAGTATCATCAGCTAATCTGCATGTTCCGCTTTTTTTCAGTTGTCTAACATTCAAAAGTAGCAAGTAAATTACGGAGTATAAAGTACTTATTTATAGCAGTAAAACTAATAAAAAATACACAAAGTATTCCAAAATAGATACAAATAAATGAATAAAATAGTTTCAAGTTACAACCAGAGACCAGATACAAACAAGACGTTTATTTTCTTCCGCTCTTATAATCATGTAAAATAGTGTAAAAAGAGTAGCCGAAACGTAAAGCACGAGAATCTTTCAAGGAGAAAAATAAGAGGAAACAATGACAAGAGTAGAGAAAATGAATCTTTTATTTGTATTGTATTTATACAAGTAGTGTAAATTGTAAATGGTATTGTGTATTTTGTATGTATACATGTGAAGAACAAGAATTATCATCTTCCCTCTCCGCTTTTGTGCTTTGTATTTTGTGTGTTGATTTTTTTTTCTTTTACAATATAATAATATAGTTATTTTTAGTACACAATCAGACGTTGGACATTGTATGTTGAATCTTGAATGTTGATGTTCAATATGTTTGATGTTTTTGATACTACTGTTTTTCTTTCTATTTCTTCTTTTGTTGTTGAATGTTGGATATTTATTTCAGTTTTATAATTTAACGAAGCAGAACGAATCCTCAAATCGATGCCTATTTCACACTTTTTTTTCCTTTCATTTGTCCACTTTGACGCACTATGCACTAGCACGGTGATAAATGGATGGTGGATGGGCAGTAAATTGAAAAAGGTGTATTTATTTTATGTATTATAATTTATAGCTTGTAGCTTGTAGTATTAGCTATAAGCTATAAACTATAAATACATGCAATATATGTTCAATCTTTGTAGAAAAGTAGAAATAGTCTGAATGATTTATGTATGTTGAATTTAAATTTGAAATGTAAACTGAAAACTGAGGCAGAGAGAGAAGCTCAGTGGCCTGCTTGATTCTTTTGATTCTAGAGTCTAGAGTCGGTATTATCATCATTATTATTATTGCTCCAGGTGACAAAGTATTAAAAAAATGACATCTAATTCAAAAGCGAGTCATCATCCTTAATATATTTTTTTGCTTCTCGATTCTCGAATCTCGACTCTCGACATTTCCCTTGGGGTATTAAATGCATATTAAATGTGTATTATTTCATATATGCTTCATGTTTGATATGTGACATACTCCATTTCAATTCAAATATAAAAAATTAAAAATCTCTCATGTGTAAAGTAGATAGATAATATGAATCAGATTTGTGTTTCTGTGTGGCAAAAAGAGTAGAGTCTACAAATTAGACTGATTCTTCTGATTCATCAGTAGCTCTACCAAGTTGTGTGTATTGTTAATTGAGAATGGTACATCTTTTCTTTTTGGAATGACAAATAATAATGAAATGACGCAGAGAGTAAATAAAATGCTGGGGCCTATCGTACACTTTACAGTTTACAGCTATTCATCATTTGGACTCTAGAATCTAAAATCTAGAACATTGGACAGTGGACATAAAACAAACTCTCTCTTTCTTTCTTCACTCTATTAAAAACTACAACTGGTAACTGGAAAGTGAAAAGGGACGAGAAAAGAATCAGTGTGTATTTTACATGTGTATGTGTATTTAACTGTAGAAAGTGGGAGACAAAATTTACATTTGAATTACGAATTAATTTAAATATGTATTTGAAAATTGACAAGACAAATAAATGAATAATGAATGGAAGTTGGACGTGGACAATTATACGTTACACGACTCGTATACTGTAAAAGACTATCATAATCATACAATGCTCAATACAATGACTGTACAATACATGACTGTATTATTTTCACTGTACTTTTGTTACATGTTTCAAATTGTGATCTGCCTGTTTCACGTTTCAGGTGTACATTACATATGCATACGTTTTGTATGCTCCTTTGTCCTAACTAGTGTTTTTAATTTAGCCTGTGATAAAGCATAAAACAAAATAAGGTATTAATAATAATTATTTTTGTACTCTTATTAACTTTATCTATTCACAGACCTGACGGACGGAAGTTTCTTAGTGCGGCTCTGCTCACATGGTAAGTAAAAAATTGAATGCAAGATGCAAGGGACTTGTATGATTTGGGACCAAAAACATGGAAAAAATAAATATTGTATATTTCATGTACTTTTATGATTTATTATTATTTATTCTCCAGGAGGACCAGACTGCCCTTTTACTCTTACAATACGATTCCAAAAAAGACTCTTTCACATTCAAATCAGGCTACGTTCAGATTCTCACTTTGCCCTGGGGACGCTGAAACATAATGAAATGCACTTTGCTACTGTGGCTGAAATGATGGATACCTATAAGAAAACTCCTCTACAGCTTCATTCGAATGGTAAATTCTTTGGTGAGACCAAATTAACTCATCCTCCAATCGTCTACTCAATAAATACTGAAAGAAAATATTAAAAATAAACCACTCTGAAGTATTTTAAGTATATTATATATTATTACATTTTTTTATATTTAATTAAAAAGTACCAAATTAATCGATTCCTCAGTAAGTATTTACTCGCGGTAGAAACTTACCATAAAACATAAAACATTTACTGATTACTGATGTTATTTGCATCAACTTATATCAAACATCAACACCAGAAACAAAATTACTTTATTTAGCTGTGAAAAGTTAGAAGTTAGAAGAAAAGTAAAAAAATAAAATAACCCTTGTTTATTATTGTGTATTATATTTTATAGTGTAAAAAATGTCAAGTGTACAGTGTGAAACATTAATTATTCAAGTAACCGTGTAAAAACTAGAAACATGGTTAATGGTTAATAATGATGATTGTTACGTTTTAGCATTTTATCTAAGCCTAAAAATCTATGCATATTAATATTCCATAGCGTTTAAATTTTAATTGTTATCGTGTTAAAGTTTGTAGATTGAACTACATTTTAAATTTTTGATCAGGAAATGTGAAATGCAACGATAACGACAAAGATTTAGTTTTAGAATTATTGAGAATCGAGAAGAAGCTGAAGAATGTTCAAGTGTGTGTAAATAGTAAATATTTACACACATAAAACTATATTATTATGTATTATGTATCTAAAATCTAAATATGAATGTGTGAATGAATCTCATACGAGTTACTCGTAGCTCATCAGTCAATCTGCGTTTATATGGTAAATGGTAAATATGTAGAATGTAGAGTGTAGAGTTACAGTGTCTGTTATCTGTCATCCTCGTCTTATATATTGTTATTGTTCTACATATTATGTATTATGGATAATGTACAATGATTATGATTGTCATTATTATAATTATTGGAAAGAGTATAGCTATAGTTATTTTACACGTCCTCTTTGCCTCTGTTTTTTATCTCCTTTTCTCACTCATCATGCTCTTCCTAGTTCCTACCCGTCATCATCTTTTGCTCTACTCTACTTTAATCCCTCATGTCTCATGTTCTTAACTATGTTTAGAGTTTAAAGTGTAGAGTGCTGTATGTTGTATGGTGTAGTGCATTACATGGGTTTCTCTCTTCTTTCTCACTCTTGTATCTTGTATAAATATTACATAGTTTAGTTTTTAGTTTTAGCTTGGATCGACTTGTTAGTTTAGCCTTTAGCTCGCATGGAATTTCTTTTTTAGTTTAATCAGAAATCAGCATGAATACTTAGTCTGACTTGTAAGTTGTAAGTGAATGAATGAGTTCACTAGTAGTTAGAATATAGAATCTAGAATTATAATATATTTTCTCATCTTTACACAATATACAACTACATACTACATTGTGTGTAGTGTTTAGTATTATACGTTTGTGTTCTACCAACGTGTTACTATTAGTATTAGTATTTTTATTGTATTGACTATATTGACGATGTAACTTTGAATGTAGTCTATAAAGGACGTTATATTATGTGGAAAGGGTGCGTATCTGAAAATGCGTACATGATACATTAAATTATCATAGTGTAGCCATAATTATAGTAATAATTTGGAATTTATTTGCGTATAATTAGCGGAAGAGCTAGAGAATGTGGCAAATTTTGCAAGTGTATTAAGTTTACTGTATACCGCATATGTATAGCTATTACTGTATACTGTATACCTGTTAGTTGTAAGTTTGTAAGGGATCAGAAATGAAGAATGAATGCTCGGCTGTGTTTATTTCTTTGGGTCGTTTACATTTGGAATTAATTATGGGAAGATATTGAACCATGTATAATGTATAATAATGCATACATGTCTACATATGTAAATCTACTTACATGTTTATCTTGTATCTTGTTGTTCCTTGAGAAAATTCACCTACGTACCCACATGTAATACTATATATATATAAGATGTATGCATGCCTATAGGATATATTATTATGATATGACTTGTTGTTGATTGTTGATAGTTGATATTTGATATAGTGTGAATTAAATTTGTCAATGTACATAGTATGACTATTATTATTATTATATCAGTCTAACACAAAACACAATGTATTGTTTTATATTTTATATTATTATACTTGGGCAAAAAGAAAATACATATTATAATGACTGTGCAGAGAAAATATGTGTAATACTAAATACACTTGTTTTTACAATACAATATATTGTGTATAATATATTGTATACATAGCCAATACTGAATACTGAATACCATTATTGTTGTACTGTGTAAAAAATAAGCAAATAAATAAGCATGTGTGTTGTCCACTATAAAAAACTCTGTGTACCAGTCTGTCTGTATGGTGTATGACTTTTTTTGTATTTGACCTAGAAATTCTAGAATTCTTCCTATGAATATATATGCTTCTGTGATGAGTGACGAGAGACGAGACGTCGGTCTCGTCTTCTTTCTTCTTTTTTTACTTTCAGTTTCCACAAGTTTATCAATCAGTTCAATCTACTCTGAATAGTAATTATGACATTCTTTATTTATGTTTCCTATCATTTAGCATGTTTAACTTTGTTAAATGTGTATTTATTTAGATTTTGTAAATAATTATTGTACTATCAACATTCAACATCTCACACGCCACACGCACATTATTCTGCATGTAGTATGCAAAAAATATTCTGCATTACACTATTTTATTATTTATTATGCATAACACTTTTTCTTTCTTCTATATTTTATTATAGTTTCTGGTTAGTTCATGATTCACGCATATAATAAATAATATTATTATAAAAATCAAGTTAAGCAAGCTTCTGTTTTATTGGTGTACTGTGTATTCTGGTCTGTGTATTTATTTAATATAGTTAATGAATTTTTTCTCAGTGGGTTTCATTTTCATTTTTCATGCTATGCATAATGCGGAATTACTACTGATTACTGATGTTTATCATACACCATACTTGGAATCAAAAATTAAATCTCTTCCTCATCACTCATCACTTGTAAAAAAATGTGTAATTAAATACTCCGTTTTTGTTCACAAGTTTAACTAACAACTAAAGGGCAAATTTTTCCTTTTTTTCAGAAATATCTTGCCTTTCTTGATTCTTGGTCTCGGGAGCTCCTCATCTTTTCCTTATTTTACTTTTGTTTACATGCACAAGCCAATACAGGTATAAACTGTAAACAGTAAAAAGGTTGGGAATATTTTTTAGATGTTTATTTTACCGTGAGGATATTTGTGTAATTTTTATATGTCCTTTGGGCTTTGTGCTTCACGCCTTCCATTTTCTCTATTCTTTTTGATTATGTTTGGTTTTTTAGTTTTGTAAATTTTCAAGCTTGAAGATTCAAGATGTGTGTACCGAGTACAGTAGTGTATAACGTTTTTTATTTCTTGATAGTACAAAGTGTAAAGAATTTTGTCCGTTGTTTTTCCTCTGAATTCTGAATGGAATGTACACTTTGGACTTTAAACATGTTTGCATAGGTCTGCTGCGGTTACCTTGTTGGTTTAGAGTTTAGAGTAAAAAAATGAAGAATGACGAAAATTATGGAAAAAAAGTCTCCGACTTTCCTTTGTTTATTATTTGTATGAAGTATGAACACATTGCACATAACACAAACGAGAGGATGAGACGAAAGATGAATGACAAAGATATGAGAAATAATGGTAATGGACAAAAGTGGGATTTCATAAAAAAAAGTGCATTCTTATTCTTCCTATTGTTGTTCCTCTGTCATAAGAAGCTTTGACAAGTGGAGAAGATGAGACCATCCTTTTGATTTCAAGAATCAAGAACCAACATCCAAGATGCACTGACTTGAGTTTACCCTAGCCCTTTCCTTTATTTTTGGTTGAATGTTGAATGTCGAGTCAGGAGTTTTTTATGAGCAGTATTCTCTATCTATTCTCAGAAAATTATAATAGACAAATACAATGCAGTAAGCACTAAGTACAACAATAAAACTACAGTTGCGACAGAGTTAAATATAGGTAGTTAAACTGCTGGAACAAGATTAGATCACGATTAAAGATAATATTTTTCTGCACCTTAGATCTTAGATTTTACACAAATGGGTTTCCCAATCCCCTGTGCACCACACAAATGTACTTCTCACTTCTCAAATGTCTAGAGTCTAGAGTCTAGAAATTTCAACATGTGTAAACTGAAAATTACTGGTCGGGAAAACTGTACACTTTACTTTACACATGCTCCAAGCTTTGTCTCCAATCTCCAAATTTTAGGCTTGAAACGTACAATTAAGTATTGTGTATTGTGTGCAAAACCATAAAATTCCATGCTATTTTACGCTTCCATCATAATTATTGTTCTCGTGTATTTCATCATGATAAAATTGTCACTATATTATGCAATTCATAATCCACAGTTCATCATTCATCACAGGGGCTTCTTCTTTTATATTTGCTTCAAGGACAAAAAACACAATACCGGAATTTCCATCGCTGAATCTATAAAAAGGACGTGAAGAAAACCGTCCGTTTTCGGTCACTATGGATAATGGATAAGCAGATATTAATCAGAAATGAAGAATGAAGTAAACGTTTTATAACACAAAATGCAAAACAAAGATGTGATGGACAAATTTTTAATAGTGAACAAAACTTGATTGTCAACAAAACTTTTATTAACTTTTATGAGCATAAAAAGTAAAAAGTAAAAAGACACTAAAAACTAAAAATACTAAATTTTGTGTATTTTAGTTTTTAGTTCTTTGTTTGTTGTTACTTCTAGATTCTAGATTCTAGATTTTAGATTTTTTAGCATTATCAAATATTTGATTGTCATTCATAGTTGTTGGTTTTGTCCTCTACAATTTATAGCATCTAGTCGATCTACAGCACTTTCATGTCCTTAAAATTTTCACGTTGGAAGACTGCAGTCTTTATGTGGAACTTTTGAAGAAGAGAGGAGGAATCGCAAAGGATACTTTTAGAGTTTAGAGTCACTGATGATCACTGCTCAAACTTAGAATCGAATCGGTATCCACTCATTCCATTGGAACTACGCAGAAATGGAGAACACACACAGCATAGCAAGCCCTTGGAAATTCTTGGATGGAAAAGAATATGTCGTCTCCCTTGGAATATCTGAAAATCCTAAAAGCATCTCCATTTCCATATGTGATAAAATAACCGCAGCTGAGTGGTCATCGACATTCGATTTCAAATGTAAGAACCAATTTGACTCAAACTGCTTATTATGATATACTCAGATATACAAATGATACACAAAACGCTAATGATAATGTGTAATAATAATGCTTCTTTACTCTAGTATGACTTCTGATTATTGTATTTTGTATTGGTTGAACATGAAAGCTCATGCTGAACAATTTACAAGCATGAACTCTGAACTTGATCCATAACAATTAATCAGTAATCATTAATCATTGAGCATTGATCATATTATGCAGGTATTGCTTTCTTTTAAGAATGTAAAAGGTGAAAACACGACAATCGACAATCTACAATCTACAACATAGACAATAATGATACTGCAATATCTTTTTATGTTCTACTGTTTGTTGTTGTTGTTGACTGCTGATATTGATATTGATCTGTCTTCAACTTGAAGATTCAAGTATCTACATGTGTACAATGTGTACTGTCTGTAGTTTGTAGTTTGTAGCCTGTAACAGGTGGATCCCAAGTTTGAAGTTGTTGTTGTAAAGGATTCAACAGCATGTCAAAATCAATATTTGATATTTGGCTTGTTTCATTCAATTTAGTCATTTAGTCTGCATTCTATATTATTCTGTATCGTCTGCAGCTTGCAGTCTGCAATGCAAGTATTTTTTTGTGTTTTGTACAAATTTTTACCACATGCATGTGCCATTCAGATCGTTGATCGTTTGAAATATTATTTACATATTCATGTAGGTAAATGAGATGATAACAACAAATACTACACAAAACAAACTACCTGAAAACTTGTTCCTCTCTCTGTATGGAGTTGAGAACTGAAGAGGAACAAAAAAAGATTGTTATTAGTTATTACAAATCCTCTATCATCAACTTTTCATCCCTTTTACTCTTCATCAAACCCTTCAATTTTAACTTCAACATTTCGCATCCCATGATACAGCATACGCAATACAAAATAGAGAAGCTTTTATTTTCTATCGAATTCTTGTATCTGAATATTTAAATTCTCTAAAATGCAGTTCCTTTTGTTTTATTCTTAATTATTATGATACTGAACAAGTTGGAAAAAGGCAAAAGTTTGAGTTGGAATGTGCTTTGAATACTGAATACTAAATACATTCCACATTCAACATTCAATAACGATTACTCCACATTATAATATAATATTTTATATTTTCCAATTTATTAATGTACATCTTTGCACTTGCACTTGATCTTGAACACTCTCGAGGCGAAACAATAATAATAATGTATCAAGAATCAAGAATCATCAAGGAATTTGCATACAAGGGAAATAAAACGCACATTCTTTGATTCGCTGGTCATTAGTCGTTAGCAATTTGAATATTTGAACATAAACACCTAAACAAATTGGAAGTTGAGATACAACCAAATGAAATGAACAATGAAATGAAGCATAATGAACATTGTACTGTAGACTGTAGACTATAGTGAAACTGTAAAAAGTCAAAACTAAAAAAAGTGCATGGATGCGGTTTATATTGTTTATTATGCTTACGTCATTGGATTCTCAGTGAAAACTAATGACCAGTGACTGCAGCATGTGTTAAAATTTAGCATGTATTCCATATTCCATTCCATTAGCTTGATGCTTTATATTCAACATTCAACTGATAAATAAAATTGTGAATGGGAAAAGTCACTAGTTCAGAATTCAGAAAGCTGAAAGTAAAAGCGTTAGCCCTTAGATCAAAGCTAATGCTTCATTCATAATGCAAACTGTACTGATGAAACGTGGTTGATGAACGATGGTTGATAGTCAATATTCAATACATGAAGGATAAAATGTCTTGTTATTTAATTTATTTCACTTAATTTCAGATATCGAGACACTAACTCAGAGAACGGGGAATTATAAGCCCTTCGAAACGTTTGCGGCGATGCTGCGTTGTGCAATTTTAAAGGTAAACAAAACAAAACAAAAGGAAACAAATCAAATATCAAATATTAAAAAATATTTTCTCTCACTTTGTCTTTGTCATTGTCTCTTATGTACATACTGAATACTAGTATTTCCACACCCATTGAACACTGAACATTGAACATCGAATCTCTTCGATATCAAAGATCGAAGCAATAATATTATTTATTATTTATCAAACCATTTATCATTTAGTTTACCACAGTTTCATGTACTTTGATTCTTCATACGCTACGCATAACCACGCACGTTTTGTATCTTGTACGTTGTAAATATGTATTTTATGGTGAGAGAGGCAGAAGAAAAGTCTGAGTGGGTGTGGTATTCAGTAATCACAGAGACCGCCAAAACGGGTTCATTTACTACTTACTACTCTCAATTCCCAATCATTGCAAACTGTATGTATACAGTATACAGTTTAGAGCTTAGAGTTTAACTACATTACGAATTGACTGTAGACTGTAGACAAAATCTTCAATATCATGAAAATCGTTTATCAATTGTCTATGTAAATATTTAGCAATTTCACACGTAGAAAATTGGCTTGTACATTGTAAATTGGGAATTGTAAAGAAAATACCTTCTCTCTGTCTCTCTCTCTGTGTCTGAGGAAAGGTTCATATTTTATGCAAAGTGTAAACACTTTAATACGTTTCTCGTCAGAGACAATATGAAAAATCAATATAGTCAGGTGCAACTAAATTATTATCATTTGGATATTGGATAAAGTTTATCTATTGGAATCAGGAATCCCTCGATCTCTGTTTATCTGTTTTTGTGTTGTGTTTTTCTATACTGTTTATTGTTTACAGTGAATCAACCACAAGAAAATCCACACTCGAATGTGTTTTCCAATTTGTCAATGTGTATTCAACGCACAATGTACAATGTGTACACACAAAATTCAAATGACCTTGAGAATGAAAAGAAGTTTTGAGTTTTGAGTTTTGAAAATTTCTCATTTCACCCGGTTAACGATTATGTGCGGCTTGTACTCGTCTTTCACTTTTCGTCAAACCAGATAATATTTATTTAACTCTGCTGCCAATTGCCAACCAACAGCTTTCTTTTCTATTTCTCATTAGCCCGCATGTTGAATATTGACGCACTGCTCCTTGTCCATTGTCAATAGTCAATACTCATTCCTCATTGTTTGAAATTTGAATACTGTCGATTGTCGATGAATAATTATGATTTCACAATAGATTTAGCATTTAACACGCTGTACTGACAGCTTACATTACTTATTATGTTTTCTGTATTATTAATTCTTACACACACACCTATAAAACTCCTATATTTACCTCAGTAGTATTACAGTAGCTTTGTAACTTGTAATTCATTGTTGATATTTGATATCTATATTACAAAATTTAAATTTTGAATTTTCTTTCCACGATAATATAGAAAAGTGATGCAGTGACTCTAGATTTGATGTCATATGAGGATCTCGTCACACTGAGAGATAAGAAGAAGCGACTTGGACAAGGAACTTCTGGACTAGGATTGGAACAAAATTTTGGCAAATATGATGTCGCATCTGACAGTAGTAATAGTGAGTTTCATCGACAGACTGAAAAAATGCCAAAAAAATATCTCATCGTCACTTACATTGCTGAATTTGACAAGTAAAAACAATTTTTAATGTCTTAGTGCATTTTTATCAGGAATCAGAAATCAAAAGTGACACAATTTTTGCAGATGTTATTTTATTCCAAATGTACGTGTTTTGGTTTTTGTTATATTTTGTGACAGAGTTCATTATCCGTTGAAACTAAATTATACTGGCCTTCCCGACCCCAACTTAATGCAACAAACAATTTTAAAGTTGAAAAATGAAGTGGATCATCTGAGAAATGCCAACTATGAATTAATGGACCAATTAAAAGTAGTATTGAAGCCTTCGAAATGCTCTAGTTCCAGATGTGGAGAAGAAAACCGAGCAAATAATAATAATAATAAAACCAACAACAATAACAATAACAACGGACATTTAAATGACAGCTACAATAGTTCGGATGGTTTTGACACGGATGCAGATCATACCGAGGGAGATCATAATAGGATTTCAAAGAGTTCTAAGCTGAGACAAGATGCTGGGGAAAATTTGGAACACTTGAAAAAAATCAACGCACTGGCAACCTACGTGGTTCATCTTGAGCACGAACGGGCAGAGCATGAAGAGAAGGTGGCAAAACTACTGGCTGAAAATGATTTCCTTCATGCTAAAGTAAGTAGGTCAATAACCAATACACAATACATACGATACACGATATACTAACGATATATTATGACTATAAAAGACGATGAATATCCACTATCCGCTGTACTTTGTAAGATAATATTTGATATCACAAGTGAGTCTCGAGTCTCAAGTCCCAACTTCACTTTTCCTCATAATTTAACTCATTTAGCCATTTTACATTGTACAATTTACACTGATTTGCCTCCGTTTCGATCACACACGTAAACAGTAAACAGTATATGTACAAAATAATAGACAATAGACAGACAGGAGAGAGGTAAACAGTATAAACACGATCACACTGCATTATTTCAAAAATGCACTGTAATTTCCTCATTTACATTCTCATCACACTTCTTCCTTCTTACAACTTACAAGTCAGTCCAAACTCCAAATACATGCATACTAAATTACTAATATCATATGAGAGGCGTAATATGAATGCTATACTATAATAGTGTTCGTGAACTTCAAGTGCACTGTGAATGTGAAATGTGAACAGGAAATCATCTCTCTATAATATAAAATATGGTAGTTATATTTTAGAGTAAGACGAAGAAGTTATGTTTTGATTTTGATTTTGTTTTTTAATCTTTTTCTCGTTTCCTCGTTCTCATCCGCCTCTTCCGATGAAACTAGTGCGTTTACATACATTACACACTTTACATCATGAACATGAAAATGTCAGATACTTTCTATACTATAATTTGATATCAAATATTTATGGTTTGTTAGTGGCCAGTGGCCAGTGGCAATGTCGTCCAATATGGAAAATACAGTTTTAAATTTTGAATGATTTCATGCCTCCGTTTTCAACTAAAGGTAGGTATTGACCTCGATCTTTTCATATGAAAATTGTTCACGTGAAAAGTCAAGCTGTTCTAGTGAAATAA
>JAQGBH010000845.1:0-41289 GCA_034698265.1 Sminthurinus aureus
TGACAGTTTCCTCGAAAGTTGCTCCTGACTCAATATTTCCACAAAACATTCCCAGCCACCAGTGATGTATCATCTCAGCTTTTTCAAAAATTTGTAACGTTTTACGTACGCACTCTGCGTTAAATTTCAGTTACCTATACAAACGTGCATGCACGCATGTTATTGCATGTTAAATTTAAATTTCATTAAGTTTTGAAAAATACTTCCGGTCAACCTAAGGACTTTAAATTTTTGGATTATATTTTTCTTGTCATTGGGCGTTAGAACATGCAAAAAAGTGGGTGTACCATAAAACCGTCACTGCTATAACTTTGGTCTCATGCATACAAACTTACAAACAATACAAACAAATTCTATAAAATCCGTATCGGTATCGTGACAGTCGAAGTCACCGGTGGTGGATCCAAAGGAATTTAATAGTCAGAACCATGAAGGTTTTGAGCTTGCACTATATATTAAGCTTGGGAATTTTGAAAAATCCCTGTTACACAGACGCTTACGGAATTGAATATTCTTGGTTTACCTAACAAGCTTAGTAGCAGTTAAAAGTCAACAAAAGTATTTATATAAACTCCAGGTCGGCTCAACTCCGCAATGTATTGCATCTATACTTATGGAAAACCGCGAGGGCCACTTCGTGGAACTTGCTTTTTTCCATCTTATCCAAAGCTGGTTAATTATAAAACCGAATTCAATTTATACGGTTCTCATAGTGAAACTGCTTAAATTGAATTCCACGGCTAAAGTACCAATCACGGTAACGTCAAAATAGGCTATTTTGAAAAATCTAAATCGTGGCAAAGCACGATTTTAGATCTCGCTTTATGAATTCTTCATCGCGAGAGGGTAGTGCAGCGGATATAATCTGATCATACTGAAAAAAGAATTGTTTGCTTTAGCTTGTCTGCACTGAGCATGGGTCAAAGTGACACCATAGCCTCGAAAAAGTACATACATGTCTGTATGTAGCAAAAAAGTATTTCAAAAGTGAAGCTTCTGCCGAGAATCGAACCCCCACCCACTATGTGTTCACCTCACAGAAGCAAGTCTCTTATGCTGGTCACAAAGTCGCCACAAAGTCGCTCATACGGGTCCGTATATACTTATGGACAGAATCGCATGAATTTTCTACATAGAAAACGTTGTAAAAAACACTTATTTTTTAATAACAAAATATGGCTCTTGGTATCAAACAACATATATAAACGTCACTTTAAACTCTTATTGCGCTTTAATTGGCCTACAATTTAACTTTAAAGTTAGTTAATTATATTTATTTTTCCTATTATAGTAGACTCAAATCGACACGATTCTATCCTTGACAAAAAGTGTGGCATTAAAATATTTTGCCCGTTCACATGTGGAACTTTTTTTCTTCTCTAATTTTAAGCAATCATTGGGACATACCCAAAAATGTCCAACTAAACTAAAATAATTAATAAATTAGTAGTTTTACTAAACATTTTCAACATAGTGATATAATAATATTGGTTTTCACAATTAGTTAACTTAACGGAAAAAAATTGGTGCAAATAAATGAAAAACATAGTAGTGTTAGTAACAGCCTGTAATATTATGTGAAAATTCAGGATTTTGTTGAAATTTTTTTTAAATTTACCAAAGTTTGAAAAATTTCAAAAATTTAGTAAAATTTGAGTTGCTGACGGGAATTTGAAACCGACTAAAATTTGTCAAAAATTTTGGACATTTATTTTTAAAATGTAAATTTTGTATTTTCAAAGAATCTCAGTGTGAAACAGAAGTGAATCATCTAACTTTTTGAAAAATTAATCAGAAATTTTATGTATAAGTTACACATTGCACTCATAATATATTATTATATCATTATTGTAGTATTATGAGTTTGTGTATAATAATATGTTTGATTTTTATTCAACGTGTGTGAGTTCAGTAGAATAACGCACGGACACACATAATTCTGTATTCAGAAGCTGAATTTATTATGTTGATACTTTTACTCTCTCTGCCGCTGCACACCAAAAGCTCTTGCGCTAATAAAAAAAGTTCCACAATTAAGTGTAATTTTAATGGGTGTTCCGCAAATTCTACCTTTTCTAATATAGATTTTCAGAACAAGGTAATTATGATCTACAGTTTAAGGCTAGTGAGAAAAGGTCGAATTTGCGGAACACCTGTTTTTGAGACACAAAAATTTAACATTGAAATTTTCCAAAATTTTGAAAAAAGTTAAATTTTAATGTTGAATAAAATTCTTTAGGATTTTAGAAAACTTTTGAGATAGGCAGAATTTTTATTGCATTTAAAATAAGCCTGTAATAAGAGTTTAAAGTGAGTTTTTGGTGTTTTTTCAAAAGCATATATTTCAAAAACAAAATGATAAAAATGAAAAATTCTTGAACAGAATGATAGCTAATTTTATTGTTGATGTCATATAACATCAAGAATCAAATCGGTGATTATGAAAAAATAGGTATATTGATCTCGGCTGAGAACCCCCTTATACATATTTAAGTTTGCTGTTTTAGTTACATTTTTATTTTTATAATATTAAATCATTATTAATGAGTTGTGTTATTTTCCTTTACCCTTTTGGTATGGATGAGCTTTTTTTCTTATTCTGTAAAATGCTATAAATATTTGTTGTTAATATTTTAGTTTTAGGATATTTTTCCCTTTGCCCTTGACTCATTTTTGTGCATATACTTCGTTGGTAAAGTTGATGGTTGATGTACTAATGATAATTGTACAGGATTTTATAGTTATAAAATCAGTTTCTCCCTAATCCCAAAACCTCGACTATATCAATAATTTTTGCAAACTCATCCGTAAAATTGGAAATTTTAACATAACTTAGGAAGGTTAAAATTCTAAAAACTTTAACACTGTAGTATATTATACACTTCCGAGGTTTCGGGATATGGCTCTTGCTTTTCACATTGTTCGTTAAAAATTCAAAGAAACAAAAAGAAAAAAAAAACATTTCACAACAACCGCAGAATATTTTTTTACGTACAAACATACATGTAATATATGTATTCATGCTATTTTACTCGTGCATAACAACTCACACACTCATTATACAGATTTCACACTTGTATAACACAGTTTTGCATATATATATATATATATTATATACGTATTTGGCTACTGAGGCAAGCACAGGGAAGATGTCATTGTCGAGTTGATGAGACGATGTAAGAAAAAGAACTTACGTAATAATAATTACAATAATAATAATAATAATAATGTTCAGTAGCATGTAATAATAAATGATAATGTAAATAGTATATAGTTTAGGATCCTCTCTGTAGGGCCCAAAAATATTTATCGATACAGTTCTCGTACAGTTTTTGCTTTTAATGAATCGTTTTCATAGATAGTTGTCGTTTCAACTCCTCCTTCTACAACTCTGCAAATAGAGACAAAAAAAAGAAGAAAACATATAATATGATTTTAAGATTACAGCACCTTATGTTATACTAAATTATTATGTACATGTAGGATATCTATTTTTGATATTAACTTACTTCTTTGTAGTTATTTTCTTGCCGTTTACAAAACGAGTTGAGGTGGATGTTTTCTTGACATTACCCACTGAGCCACCATTACTATGACCCCAAAAATCATCTCCAATACCAAAACTAGTGAGATCCAATGACATTCCTAAGAAGAAGAGAACACAAGTCAAATGTAAAAATTTATCAAATACGTTAACTATACCTCAGAATTCTTAGAACACAAAATAAGAATCAGTTTTTTAGCTGCATATATATATGAATTAGAATAAATATTACATATATACATTATTCTATAAATACTAACCTAATCCAAAAGGAGAAAAAAATGACTGTGATAGGGGAGAATGTCCATTTGCGCGCTCAACATTTCGGTCACCATTATGTCCATTATGTGGCCGACTAACACCACCAGTTCCATGATGATGATTGTGATGACCATGTCCATTCCGATGATGATTATGATTATGAGTAGCTAATCCGAAATGGGCACCAAACAAATCTGCAAACGGGTCACCTCTGAAAAACTCCCTGTACGAATACATAAGAGCATATATATCATATTAGTAAATTGTTCAATATTGACAGCATTTTTACTTTCTATACATTATACGTCATTTAAATCAAAAATCAAGTAACTTTTATAATATTATATTATACAAATAGCATATTATATTAGTAGTAAGAACTAACCTAAAGACTTCTTCGGGTGTTCTGAATTTGAAAGAAGAAAATTCATTAAAGTCATAGTCGTTATTTTTCCTTCCAGCTGATGGGTTGAAGTTATTGTTTCCGGTAGTATCATAGTTACGGCGGCGTTTTTCTGTATACAGTCAAATATAAAAGAAAAAGAGAGATTAGATACACACGAGTTATAAAAGCACAGTAATTCACAAAAACTTAATTCTTTAGTAGGTGTTATTTGATTTTCTCTCATACATATGACTGAGATATATACAACTTTCATGCTGTATGAAACATAAGTTTTATGTTTTGAATTTTTTTAAAAATATTATACACACAGGTTATTCAAACGTTTTAAAAGAAGTCATTTTGTATTATCACATGTTACATTTTCATGTCTATATTGTTATTGTCAAATTAATGTTCTTGTTATTTTTTTTACATTACACCATGTATATTATCATTAAGGCTACATGTTAAATAACTTTCACCTCAATTGAAATTTGAAATTCACCAAAAACCACAAACCACCACAATATTTATGTTATTATAAATACTTTATAAAACACACACACAAAAGATATTTATTATGCAGAAGGATAGTATAATATATAAACGTATCATCACTTAACTGCTCTATAATTTATGGATTTTTCTTTACTATACTTTTATACAAACATAATATATTATTATTCTATGCCATTAACAAATATTATATGTATACAATATTTTTGATGCATAACAGTAGAAAAATAGCCAAACCTAACAATGAGAGTCTCATCAATCAATTACACAAAATGATTGACATTCAAATAATTTTATTATGATTATAATGTCAAAAATGTACTCCCACGCAAATAATTGCAAGACAGACAGAGAGAGAGAAATTGAAGTACTAACAAGACAACTTTACATAAAAGCCAAATTAGTTTAAATATCAGAGATACATATACACAAGAAAAAAGAATTCAAGAATGATAAACTAATACAATAAATCATTTTTTTCTGGTTAACGAACACACACTTTTGTATCTTTTATCTTGAGAAATTTTTACTGGCAGGTATATATTATGCATAATGAATCTAAGCAAAAGGAGTCTGTATTGTTGTCATTCACACTTTAGTACATAGTACCATGTTCAGTACTCACACTTCCTTTTTTAAAACAACAACTACTACTACTACTGTTTACTTAAAGATTTGAGACGTTTAAACATTCTATATCCTTTACGTGTCATAATCAGGTGTTCTTCATGACATTTCATCAAATGCTTCAAGAGTTTTTAACAGTGCAAAATCTACTTTTGTTATAGACATCAAACATCAAACACAAACAAATAAACTAACATGTGTATGTAGCATAATGTATACAGTTCAAGAAGAAAGAGAGAGTGAGAAAAGTTTTTGTCCTTTCCTTCAATTATCACTATTTACTGACTAAAATCACTTGAACCATTATGAAGGATCCTGTAGATTCCCTTTTGGTATGAATTTATTATTACCACCATGTCATTTATGGTATGTACATATACATGAATTATTCTACGGATACAACTAAAAGTAACAGTAGTCTGCAACTAATTAGCGTCATGCTATGCTTATCATAAACAGGTAACAGGTATAAACTTCTGATATCTGTAGGTATATTTGAAATCAAAAGCAACAAAAACAAAAAACTGAATGCATAATATGCAAAAGAAATAGTAATAAAAAAACATAACAACTGCAAAGATTGAATGAAACTAGAGGAACATGTGACACGACAACCAACAAAGAGAAAAAGAGATAGAAGCAAAAACATATATACGACATGTGCATCATTCATCTTCCCACGTTGACAGTGAGTTGACCTCAATCCACATTATTATTACTATTATAATATTATATATTTATCATAACAAACAATACATGAGTGGGTTCATGGTTTTGAAGCTAACAAAACATATATAGCGAAACGAGACATCTACATATTTTCACTTGGCGGATTTTACTAAGTGGATATCTTTCATTTACTATAGTATGATTTTTATTACTATTTACTACTTTCAACTTTAACACATGCGGTTAAAATTTTCTTTCCAGCCTCTCCAAAAGTTTTCAACAATCATTATTATATATATATATTATTCATTCAAGTACTGCTGTTGTTCTAATTCTACAAAAAACCACCTTCAATTTTACAAAATTTACATTCCTAAAATTCAACATTCTGTGTATTTTTTTAAATAACACGAATAACACTAGCACAACAAGTTAGTTAGATAAGAAACTCAATTTTTCCACCCTTTTTACATGGTTTTTTGTCAAATCTATCGAATTCATGTCATAGAGTCATTTAAATGTACAAGAATTTTATAGGTTTAGAAAGCACATGGCGCTGGGTATACATTATACTATACACACCTAAAGAATTAAGTTAGTAACAGTGAACGACTTTACTTGTTAGTTTCAGCAATGATACAAACACACATGTCTAGTGTGTGCATTGTGCATATAGCTATGTACAAAAGTTACTCAATAAAATCAAAACTGATATGATTAGCATATTTCCAACTTGTAACGTCGCAAGTCGCAAGCATTTTTTTTCTGTTGTCACACGCCCTTCCTTTCTCTCAAACATATACGTTGGTTTTAGTTTTTGTCAAACAGTTTTAAAAAAAACTTCAATTGAAACTCAATTGAAGCTTCAAACACTACCACCACCACCACCTACACTGTACGTGTTCCAATAACGATTGTCAATATTTTAATGGGCATACACCTAATACTATCCGTTCATCATCAATAAAAAAAAATACCTCCTATCGATAATAATTTAATGTTATGCACACATATGTATATACATGTATACATGATAGAACTACAGAACAAAAGTAACAGTTGATGCACACAAAAAAACTATATACATAAACGGTTACGGTGCAGTGTAGCTGATTACTACTTTGAATATTTAGGACGAGATTAAAATGTGTGTTTGTGTGCACTGGTCTTTGTACACATTAACACGCTATGCTATTTTCAAAATGCAAGACCACAATGTAATAAATGTTCCAGTCAATAGCAAAAAGAATAATAATAGTAGTTGTTGTTGTTGCAAATTAAAATATCAATCCTACAATCGTCCTATTTAGTACAATACACATAACACATAACATTAATTTTTATACTTATTATGTTGCATAAAATGGTTAAGGATTAATTTACAAAAGACAACTATATGAATTATCAATTATGGTTATATCTGTAACACCATTGTTAATACCATTATACACAACTACGTTTATCTTTCTGTACATTATATATTTATATAAGTCTAACTGCAAACGGCACTCGCATCTTAAATCTTAACTTAAGGCATAATATTAATATAGTTAATTTAATCCCATTTCTTATGTAAAAGTATGAACACCGCGGTTTAAGAAACACTACAAATTTTATTTATATTTATTAGTACGTCACAGTGTAATTGCACTCCAGCCTCAAACGGACTTTCACCTATATTATATTATATACTCAAACAAACTATTTTTTTAGTAATGTTAGCAAAAACCAACCATGAAATCGGCCAAGATAGGAAAACAAAACGGAATTCATAATCATTTACATTGTGATGCAATGTAAATTTCAAAAGTTGGGTTTATGTATGGTAAAATTTTAATGAGCAAGGAAAATATTAGTTAAAAAAGAATATTTTTACTTAATTCATGCATTGAAAAAAGTATTGAATGCCTTCACGTAGAAGCATTTTTGATCAACCGAATCGTTTGATCTCAATATTATTATTGTGTTAAAATGTCAAATGGACAGTAAAAAAAACAAGTCTTTTGTATTAAATTGTACTAATTTTGTCTAGTAATTAAAATATTTTCCAATTTCCGGTTTTTTTTAGATAAAATTACCAAAATATCTGGAGAAGGGACTGTCAAAATTTTTGAATGCGGTTCTGTTTCGTGATCCAAATCTTCGGTCGTAAATTCTTCGCTTGGATTCTAACATTGATAAATTTCCCATATTACAATATAAATAAAATTATATAATATATATTTATGAATAAATTACATGTAGGTTAACATAATACTTTATGTAATTAAATATAGAGACAATATAATAAATTTTTTTCAGGTAATACTTGCTAATACTTCATACTTAATGTTATTATCATTGTGTTAAATTACAACTATGTACACTTTTACTATCCATAATATTATAATATTATTCAATCTTTCATTTGTAACATTACTTTCTTCCAACGTTACATTCTCCCATTTCTAATACGATGAAAAATAGGAATCAGCAGTGGTTCATAACAACCACACAAAATTGGCTCGCAGGTAAGAAGACACTAATAATAATAATATTAATATTATATGCATCGTCATTATCATCATCATTATACGTGACCTATGAAGGCGAACCATGAAAACTACGACTCATGAACCTTTATAAAGAAATTCCGTATTAGACAAGTAAAGAGGACTTGAAATGGAAAATGCATTTTTTTGCAATCCCAACTTTCTCATCTTTGATTCGCCATAGGTAATTGAAATTTCGGTCAAGCTATCGTCATCTCCATCTTAAAAGATCTGCATTTTATTATATGAATTATACACCATCTATCAAAACATTTCCTTTTATCAAAAAGCAAAAGTCAGTGGGACATACGGACCCGGAACTATGCAGAACATAATATGTGTAGTAATAAAATGGTAATAGATGGATTATAATGGAGCAAATTGATTGAACTGACACAAACTAATTAAATATATACACAAATTAAAGCTTAAATTTCCTTTTCTATTTTTAATAAAGAACAAATAATATTAAATATTTGAGATTTCTAGCTCTAGCCTGATTCCAACTGCCAATTAGTTAACGTATTATTTTGAACCCGCTCAATGAAAATAAAAAGTGAAGACCACCTTTCCGTAGATTAAGTTGCAATTATTCTATTCCGTAATGATAATGAACCGTGTATTGTAACTGTATTAAATGCATTAAAAAATAAACAATCATCCGAAGAGTATTATTTAAATGTTGTTACAACAAAACACCCATTATGATTTAATCTTATCCCTTTTACTTTCCTTGTAAATACATGCTGTGTGAGTTATAACCTGATTCTTCTCTCGGTTGTACATACATATTATATACATGTGTGTGTATTCAATTTCCAATAAAAGTTTTAACATGACTTTTCGTCATGTCTCCCTTTAACGTTTTATTATAGTCTTCTCCATATTTGAACAACCACACAAATGTATATATGTACAAAAAAATCTCTACATAAATAATGCTGAAACTAGGCAAACTGTACAAAAACTGTACAAAGTGAACGACATACACCTGTGGATGCATTTGTTTTTGCAATCATAAAACTTTTCATATGCCTATTAAAGATAGTATTCTATTCTATTCTTTGTATATATAGAACTGTAAATTCTGAGTAACTACAACAGAGTTTATTTTATGCTACACGGAAAATTTTTTTGGTGCATTTCAAGTTAGAAGTGGGTGGTCTTTGTTTTTGTCTTGCCAAACGAAATTTCCATTTTACCAACTTGCAATGGCTAACTTTTCACCATTTTGTAACACCAAACTTTTTATTAGAACATGACACCATTAGTACTAAATCATTTTCAGTACTATTCGTAAAAACGTCATTGGATAAATGGTTAAAATGGCTCTAAATCAGAATGAAGATGAGAACCACATTTGATATTTGATACGCGTTCAATTAGAACTTTGAATTCATCAACATTTCGCGTTCACACTGTCTCTCACTATTCACCTAATCATAGTAGACGGTTGAACAACACGAATCCGTTCTGTAATACTATGATAATTATAATACTATGATAATTATAATATCGCATAACACTGAAAAGTTTATATACCTTCTACTCCCTAACTAAGCACTATAACGCATAATTGTCCCTTAGTTTACCAAATGCTACTAAAAGTATGTAGCATTCAAAGACCAAGATTTCTTATTTGATAAATATTAACTGTCTTAAGAAAACAAGTAAACTTACCATCAGAGAGAACTTCGTATGCTTCTGAAATTTCCTTAAATTTCTTAGTAGCGTCTTCTATTTTATCTGGGTTTTTGTCCGGGTGATATAATAGGGCTTTTTTGCGGTATCTACAAGGATTAAAAAAAACAACAATGATAATTAAAATGTCACATTTTACTAATGTACATGGTCTATATTACATAAATTAAATAACATAAGCCATAAATATATTATGGCTTCTTGTGGACAATAAAATTAGATATTACCGACAGCCAAGGAATTTCGTACTCATACGATTCATGCAAATTACTACTCAGTAATGTAAATAACTACTTAACCGTAGTAAAATTAGAACAAGATGGATAAGTACAATAAATACTAAATAGTTGACAAGATTTTTCACGTATACGTTATACAATAGATGTACTCTAATTATTGTGCAATGAGCATGAGTATGTATGGAATATTACTTTTTCGCAAATATTCATGAACATTTAAATATATTTATGCAGGTAGATAAAAGATAAAAAGCTTTCTCATCTGGCAAACAGAAATTAATTCACTCAGTGTGCATGCACATAATACCTAGATAATGAAGTACAACAGTTGCTATCAACAGTGTAAAAATGCGTGACAATGAATGAATCTTTCTATATATGTAACCCTCGTCATTAAAACGACTACTAAGTTAGCTTTACCTCGTCGCATCAATTCATGTATATACGGTATGTATGTATTATGTATGATGTTCATATATTATATTATGGATATGTATATCTATATGATATAAGGCATTCCCAAAATTCCAAAATTCTACATTTGAACATTGAAAATACAGCCAAAACACATATGCAATTTCTTTTCATGGTCTCGTGTATCTAAATTCTAAAGTGTAGGGTGCAGTGTAAAGAGTATAACGACAGAAGTAAACACAGACTTAGTAGAGAAGACTAATGGTCGACGAGACAAAGTCGTAGTAATTTATTCAATGACCCTGACTGCATGTTACACATAAACTAATACATATAAAATAGTTCCATATCCATACCAAACCTGATGAACCTCATGTGGTACACCGTACACCGCACCGCACACAATGATATGTTGTGAGTTACACATAATTCAAAATAGTGCCTTCTTTTGTAAATTACCAGGGTTATCTCAAGATCTATTCTTGTGCGTGATACAACCCGGTAAAAGCATTACAAGTCAATAAGTTTACACATTATGAAAAATGAATTCGAAATTTTATAATACACTTCTCACAAGTCACAAGGGACTACAACAGAGACTAAAACATGTATAAGGAAAAGACTGAAAGCTTACACGTGGAAACATGAAAGTCAAAAAGACGTATGTAACATGTCCCCTAATTACAAAATGAATCACATTACAAGGCAAAGTGAAGAAATGTTATAATTCCAAACTTTGACAACGTTTTGGCACTGACATGGGAAGACGAGTTTGAAATAACCATTTGTTTTTCCCTTCATTTTTATTAAAAAAACAAAATGGTTTCAAAATACAAAATATCTTACTTAAACGTCTCATTTCCAATATTTGAACGTCACATGGTATGTAATATGTACAATAGATATTAAAGTTAAGAGTACAAGATATCCCAAGGGAAGAAGCGAACGCTAAACAATAAGGTATACTATTTGAACGTCCCATCAATACTGTAGATTGTAAATTTATATCACGATACATGAAAATTGAACGTACTTATATATATTTATCTCATGATATTTAATTTAAAAATGTATTCAATTTTTACATGCTTACTTTTTTCTTCACATAAAATTCATGCCGTACATTGAATATTACGTGGTTTTGTAAAACCAATCATAAGTAAGGACTATAGAATGGTTACTGTTTGCCTCTTTGAGCTCAAGAACATAGACTCAAGACTCAAGGCTACACACGAATAAGAATTCAATCATACAACGGGAAAAGAGCAGTAAATATAACATGTTATACAATATACAATACACAACATCATAATAATTGTTACTATCCAATTGCATAAAGTCAAAATATATACACGTAATACCTCATAATATGGTTTCTGTACATAATGTGAAACCATAAACCTAGTATAATATCCCTCCTTTGGTATCAATTTCAGCTTCCTATGTCTACTAATAACAGTAATTGAAATAAAATTGTTATTTGTAAATTGCTAATAAGGGATAAACAATGTTAAATTATCATGGTTTGTACTCTTGTGACAATAACTGACAGTTAAAAACGACAGTGAGGGCAAAACATGCAATTTTATACAAGTATGTTTACCCGAAACTAGACGTTAAATATCTTGAAATTACTCAGTTCCGGTAATTTCCTCTTGTAAAATTTGTTGATGCACATCCTTGGATGGATGGCAATGTTCAAGCAAAATTCTTTTTATAAACCTGCAAACCAGAGTTTATCGCAGAAAAAAAACTACGGTCAAGAAACCCATGAAACTTTATACACGATCACTAATCAAGCTTAAATGTACTAGGATGATAAAAAAAGCCAAAAGGTAGACATTAGATACACAAATATATATATACAAGTGAGTAAAGGAGTCAACCAAAACCAAACGTCGTCTGAAATTTCATACACACACGAATACTCCTGCGTCAGCACTTCATCTTGTTTTTTTTTGTTTTTTAAAACTACCGAATGTAATTTGTAACCTCAAAATTCAAAATAATGTAATGTGGTGATACACGATACAATCATTACATGATCAATACAAGTTACCATTATACGATACCACGCTCATTACTCATTACAGAAAAAAATACAATGGTTACGAATATTTTTTTCTTGATTCTACATTCTATACACAATGCCCAAGTACATGTTATATTTAAAGTATGTATAGCTAATTTAGCGTCTACTTCCCATTAATTTGTACCAAGCACTAAGAAAAAGATGCTGAATACACATCTCTTTTTATTTCATAGTCATATGTGGCATAAAGTGAGTCTATCGTCTACTACCTATTATTTATATTTTATATATACATACATACGGATTTTATGAACTTATCAGTTAATGACTACTCAAATTCAAACAAATGATTAAGCTCTTTAAAATAAATATTTTATGGTACATTATATACGGTCGTTTTTACTATTCAATGTTTACACAAATGAGTAAATTAATAGCAGTCTACAAATTTAAGAGAACGAATCAAGTTTTACAGACGTATAGTTATGGAACTAAAAAATTATACACAATTACTTTTCGCATACTCCTTCTCATTTTAACTCCACATTAAGGAAGAAATGTAAAGAAAAAAAATCAGGATATATACAATGTACAATGTACATACAATGTGTCTAATAATATTACTTTTTACTCTGACTCACCAGTCAGTGCACTAGACACTAGACATCTAAATGACTGCTTGAAAACACTTGCGTGTCTTTACATTATGAATGCTTAGAGGAGCTTAGACTGAAGATAAAGGAATTAAACGAGCAGCGGCAAAAATCTAACAGTATTATTTACTACCATGAAAACTAAACTAAAGCCACATTTGAGTCCGAAAATTCTATGCAGGGTCTACGATCTACGATCTACCTACTATCTGTAAAATTTGAACGTGAAATTTTAGTGTGTGCGTGCAAAGTACCCATAAGATTTGCTCATTAGATCAATGAAAAGAAACCTTTGACTTTTGCTCCACAATGTATTGCCATTACCTTGCTTGTTACGTACCACAAGTACTCTCTTGAATCCACAGTTTGTAGACTGTAGATATCTTGGTTATGTCTTCCATGGAATAATACATCCTTATGGCAATTGTATACTCTATATATATCTCTGAGCTATAAATGACCTATTCTGTATTTTATACTAATGGATTATCATGGAAGAGCATTTCCCTACGTTCTGCACACAATTTCTTAAGCACGTCGATGATGGATCCCACTACTTTATAATGACTGACATATTATCTTGAGTATGAAATATAAATCAAGTCAAAAGGAGTGGATCAAAATAGGGAAATCAACCAAAATATTATTAAAAAAAATTTAAGTAGACGTTAATAGATCATTCTTCATGCTCATACCCTAAATGAATTGTAGATTCTTTATACACACACATGTATATTGGAGTTTTTGTTACTAGTTATTATAGAAGGCGTTAACATTGAAATTGGCCACTTGGGATGAAAAAGTAAAACTAAACAAAACAAAACAAATAGAACTTAAAATTTAACTGCATAATATGCTGTACACTGTACACATATTGTACTAATGTGTGTACAATATACATATCATTAATGGGTCACCTAAATATTGTACATTGTACAGAGTATAAAATATGATGTATAATATGTAATAGGTTCAACGTATAAAATCCATCGAATACTTATACATTATACATCACGTGTGTAGTCCTGATGTCCTATAGCTCGTGGGCTGTCTCAAAGTCATAGCCAAAGATAGAAGTGAGAAGTGTTTCTCTTGACTTTTTGCGATACATTTTTTTTTACAAATGCTTTACAATTTGCAATGTGATTTTGCCATGTGAAGTGCAAACAATATCATGTACAGACGGCTACAACGACTACAATATATTATACAGAATTAAAAGGGTTTCTATCCAATCACATGGTACATATTATAAATCATATAGCAGATTATATAAAGGCCAAAGCCACGCCAAAGCAAGCCGAAAAATCATACGCAATAACAAATACGACAGACAGACTGTGTGTATGACTTTTAGTCTGTGAATCATTTTATTTACATTATAGAAAATCATCATCGTCTCTTGTTCCTCTTCCTAATTTGTTCGACATCACATAACACAAAGATTCTACGCATAATATGTAATGTGTTTTAAGTCTATCTTCTATCTCCAACACCTAATCTAAATGAAGCGTCAGAGTAACAAAAAAATTTTCTTCTTTACAGCAAAGTTCTAATGACATACAAATATTCTATTGGGTTAATTCCACAAGCTTTGAAATCATTGGCATACATGCACGACTACACCATGTCAATGTCAAAAACATTACGGTTTTTCGGTGAAATGTTACAACAATACAAAGAGTAAAGAGTTCTTATATATGTGCATACTATATAATATAATATACATACGTATACCATTGTAAAATAAGAGAGATAAAAAATCACGAATATCCTGACTTCACCCTTTGGCAAAGTAGTAACCTATAACGTAGTAAAATGTGACAAAACAGCAGCGACAACAGCATCATCATCACCATTATCAAGCAACACTCTCTTGTGATGCAAAAAATAACTGTATAGCTGCAGTAGCAAAGGGGAAATAAATGCATCGTCCTATAATATTATATTACAATCGTCAATCGTCATGTAAAGTGATAAAAGTATCCATTCATTTACTTGTGTGTTACATGTATTCTACACATTATACAGCACAGTGTTGCCTTAAGTATGACATATTTATTATGTTTAGAATTTTAAATGTTTAATCCGATGTTATCACATTTACCTACTGCCTTTTATTGAGACACATGTATATACAACATGTATACAAGATATAAGATGCAAGTTCAAGTGGCAATAATAATATACAATACACATGTATGCATTAAATGTGCATTCACAAATATAAATATAAAAATAATTAAATGAATATCATAAAAGAAATAAACAGAGTCCCATGAAGTGCCAACTCGTCATAGTTGACTTGCATATATTTGGATTCGTATACTCACTTTGAATACTTAATTTTCCGTTCAAGTTTGGGCGTTGAATTCAGCCTCACCCGTATTTTTTGTTGAAATTCTAAAGCCGAAATCACTTGTTCCACATTTCTTTTTTATATGTCTATACAGTTCTTGGAGCTACATGTATTGGCATATTCTGATGATAGCCATATACCTGTCAATGACTGCATAAAAACTAGGCAGTTAAAATGATTTTAAACATGAGTAAAACTTTTTTTTTTCATTGCCAAGTTGTTTTGTGTCATCAAACTTCATTCCAAGTGTCAAGTGTCGATTTCAATTTCTCATGCTTATTGTTGATTCATTCAAATTAAAACCAACAGTTGATTATCAACTTGTAAATCATTATATAGCTTTAAAGTTCTATGTTTATGTGTATATAATATAATAAATTGTACATTAGCCATGGTACGAAACTCATGCTTTTTTCATTTTAAAGCCTTCAATCCTTTGTAAAAATTTTAATTCATAACTGATAATTGATAATAATAGCACGCTATCTTTACGTACACATATCAAGCTGTCACAAGAAATTTCTTAAACTAGGTGTAAATGTTTCAAACGCTCTAACATACTAGTAAATTGTAAAGTTATCTCAAAATCTGTGTACTTATATTCAATATCACTTTTTGGTAGTACACTGTTCTATAGACAATTGATTAATTAGGATCCTTCCTTTCTGTTGTTCAGTGGTATAATTTATAATACATTATAACAAAGAAATAAAGAGAATTACATATATATTATGATTGAAAACATCAATGTTTTACAGGGAAATAAACTACATAAATGAGCTAGGCGGTAAACACTCGTACGAAATTACATTACAACACACGACATAATAATAAATACTTCAAATTTATTGATTTAACAGTGCCTCAACTCATAACTAATACAAAATTATTATGCAAAAAAATCCATGAGCACAATTTTTAAGCGCTGTTTTTAACACAGCTTCAAAAAAAAGGCTATAAAATCTCATGTTAGAGACGAGAGTCTAAGCGTTTGACTAGTGTTATATTCTACGCGCGCCTACACGAATATTCTTTACGTTTCATCTCCTTTGGTTTGAGCACTGATGACACTGGAAATGTATACATGCGATATAAATAGCAAACAAATCCAAACATAGAACTGCAAATGTGAATGCAGTATCATCATTTTTATCTTTCATCTTTTGCTCTTCTAGACTAGAGACTGTAGACTTTTTTCACCAACCATCTTACTTCCTTCACAATTATAGAAGTTCAAAGAACAGGCCAAACTAACTCAACCAAAATCGGCTTGCATAAAAACTGATGGAAACGAGCACATTATATTCGTCTTATCATGTCCTCTCCACATTACACACTAATTTATAATTTACATGTGTACAGTGTATAATATAATCATGAGTTCAAATCTCGAAATATATATTTTTTTGTATGTGTTGTGTAACTTTTGTAGCATCTCACAAGTTTTTAAAGTTCACAGTACACGTAATTTGAAACGAGTAGAACATATTGTAAAAATAAATATTTAACGTCAAAGATGCTGTATGCTGTAGGACGTGCACAATGCATGAAACACGATACATGAAAAGACTCAAAGTTGTTACACGACTAAACAGAGGCTCTACTAATTGCTAATTGCTATCGCTGGACATTGATGCATTGCTTCAAAAAACAATTGACAATTGATATTATTTAACCACTAAAAAACCATGAACCCTCATGAAGGAAAATCATGGACAATTTTCTTGATACATTTAATGAATTAATTACTAGTGGTTAGTGGTACAACAATGGATTGTTGGCGGCGTGATATCTTATCACGTCGATCATACAATGTATTAAGGGGGAAAAGAATACATTATGCAGACAACAAAACCATCATTTGATGAGGTTGAAGATAGCGAAACGAACTAACAATAGAGAGTCCATTTTTTTTTCATCCCAATTCCCATCAGCACCTCAATCATGTCACTTCATAATTCATAAATCTTTTATGAATTGTTTATATATGCTGCAACATCCTAAAACCACGACCACAAGCAACAAACTTCCTATAGAGCCTGTATTATACTATATATTTTATGATGTATACAAGTTTGTCATATTTCATACTATTATTATATAATTTTCCGTACTTTTGTCATACTACATAATATTTTTAAATGTCATCACATGTACAAATAACGTCTACGAAGTTGCAAACAATGACAAATATTGTAAAGGTTAGCTTTGAAGTTTTGCGTCTTTGCCATTTCAAACTGTCTTTAAAGTGGGCTTTTAGTATAACAGCACCAGCAAGAGTCGTGTTGTATAATGGATAATGGCACAACCAGAAGAGCTAAGAAAGTACTTATTGATCTTCACTCTGTGTTGACTCTCTAGTCACATAATATATGTATCTTCACAAATCACGAGTGGCATTTGTGCCAATTTTATATACTTTCGTAAGTCAAAGACGGTCTGTGTGGGAAAATGGCAATAATATAATTTTTTTTGAGACGATATTTACGTCCTAGCAGTAAAAATTCACTTACAACTTACAACATTCATCAATTTGTATGTAAAAAAGTTTTGCCTTTTGCCATACAAAAATATGTATATGTAAAAACTCGTGTACACCATCCGACAAACTTTATCTGTTTCTGTATTCTCTATTTACCACCACCATGCACAACACATAATGATAATTTATAACGTAGTTCATATGGTAAGAACTAAATTGACGAGCTGTCACTTTCATCAGAATAGATAGTATAAAGATGAATGCTTTCCAGAATTTTGTATACAGAAGGGTACATACTTGAACATATGGATTAGTTACTAAGCGATGAAAGAAGGAACAATGTAATCATTGATGAGAAAAAAAAGGAAGCAAAGGGACTTGTCAAGAAAAGAGAAAAAGAGAGATAGATACATATATAAAGTGCTTATATAATATATGTTATAGCAAACTACAGCTTGAAGATTGAGGTTCACTTGAAACCCGGCAACGCAAAAGAAGTAAAACATACCCTTTTCATGTTGACTTCCCACACACGCTGAATTATACGACTTGCTCGCTACTCTCTACGCTTCATATTATACAAGATTCAACAGACAAACTTGGCTTATAAATGGAAACAAAAACTATGCTCAGTAAAATTTTCTATCCAATATCCTCAATTACCTTCCACCTAGTCTTTTCTTTCATCATTATAAAATAGTATAGCATAGTAAAGTATAAAAAAAAAGTAAAAATACATGTACTGCAGAACTTTTTCGTTTTCATTTCAGACACTCCTTGTTCCTTGTCATTTTAATTGATAAGTATACTGTTGAATTCAAGCAGACTTGCATGCTTTAAAAAACTTCTGGAATAGTTGTTATTTCAGCAAGAGGAGACGTTTTCAAACAAGAGTATGGGAATTAATCTTATGGCAAGTTTACCCAAATTCTTATGAAAACAGATTTATAGATGCCACACGCGCACACTGAGCGCATATTTTTGCAATACGAAATAAAACTATTTAAAAATATATTATTATATTATGTGGAAAATGCAAAATTGCATTATATATATCTGCATAATAAGAAATTTTGATGTACAAGAGAAGAGACCGTCAAGGATTGACAAAAAAAAACTTGATCATTTGAAAAACTTCATTTGATTTCCATCTGGGTACCAATAAAACAAATAAATACTATAAGGTAAAAACATAAGAGGGCTTGTACTTGTATCACATTAACATTCAGCCAATGTGTAATTTAGATAGTAGGTACATTGTGCATTCTGCTACTACAATTTAAATCAAATTGATATGATAGTTCAAATCTTACATCTTACACAACATAAAAATGATCAGCGAAATTACTGAAGGAAATTCATATTTACAGTTGAATTTCTCTGTCGACTACCAACTACCGACCTGCCTACACAATGCAGTGCAAGTACCATGTATCATGTGTTCTCTCATAATAATATATTTTATGCTCCTCGACTCTTTCAGTTCTGTATTTCATGTGTGTAGAAAAGGATAGTGATACTTTAGTAAGAAGAGGATGTCACATGGTAGGACAAACTTAAACTCGCTATATTCTCATCACAACTCATTAACTCAAGACAATCTAAAACGTGAAGGCGGGTATAGAAAACTCTTGGCCAAACATCAAAAATGTTTCCGTTCTTATCATCATGCCCTCTTGTCTGCATATAACTTGTCTATCTTGAAACGAAACGACAATATCCTGCTTTCTCCTCTAATACATCTATCCTTTAAACTTATAATAAGTTGTAGTCTCAATACACAAATAGTTTACTAGGAGGAAACATACAATACGCAATACCGACTTCAGCACAGCATAACTTGAAACAAAATTTCCACGCTTAACAACAGTTAATCCGGACAGCGTCTATCATTCTGTTACAGCCCACTTTCATGGTACATGCATTTCACATCCTTTCTCAACATACTACTAGAAAACAAAATATTATAGTACATTGTACATTGAAATAATAATTCATTTCCAAAATCTAAATAAACAAAAAATATTACGATATGAAAGTGAAATATACTAAAAACTAAAACATATGCGTATTTCATCATCGAATAAAGAAAATACAAACAAAAAGAGAAACAAAAAAAACATGTCTACAACAAAATAAAGAGTGATCGCTAATCTAATATCACGCTCAATTCAAGTGTTTACCTTTGCACTTTATTATGTCTTCGGTTCTTTCTTACACATATTCTTTCACATGTTTAATACTAGGTGTATTCTTGCAATAACGTGGACTACTGCCAGACACATCCCCAAAACATTTTTTTATGGCTATGCAATCGGCATTTGTACTTGTATTTCCTTTAGACTTTAGACTAAGTGTACAGTACAATCTGTGTGTATATATACATTGTACATTTATAGTAAACAGTAAGATACATGTACAATATTATGGTGTGTAACATTTAACGTTTGCAATAAAATTTGCGACCTCGCCAAAGTTAAAACTAATTTTACCATAGTCTATTTTTACAGACATTTTTCTAGGTGAGAAAAACTCCATCCATTGATCCTTATGTAACTTTATCCTTGTTTTCATCTCTATTTCATCTTTCTCTGTCTGTCTGTCTGTATCATCATCATCTCTACTCATTTTATGTCTGAAAGATTCTAGTCTACACCTATCCTATCTGTAAGACTGGAACAAATAGATAAATAATCATTCCCAAGTTACAGAATAAATACAGGAATGGCCGAACGTTGAAATAGAAAATAAAATCAATCCAAAAATTAAACTACATCTACAATCTACATACATGATCATATACAATAGCAAAATGATCAAATATAATAAACGGACCGTCTACAAAATTAAGAGCGCTGATATTATCTGCATGAATATAAATTCCAACCCAAGATTAGCATTATGCATTTGACTGCATTACTATACACATGAATAGATTTGGTTAACATTAATATTATACACATTGTGTATTCATAATAATATAGAAACTCAAACGGGGAATACATCACATTGCAAAATGTTTCCAGATGGTGATAGTCTAACAACAAGGTGTATATTATTATTATTGCACTAACTACAAGTTGTACTGTATAAGTTTATAATTTATAATACTTTCCATGATTTACATAGACTCTCCCTCTCCAATAATGTATTATTTATTTATTATTTATAATATTCGCGCATCTGCCCAAAGTGAAACAATGGCGATTTGACTACAGTGGGTTATCAAATAATAATAATAATATAATAATTAATAATGTATTAAATAGTAAGCTTTTAGCAATCACCATGAAACATCAAAATAACAAACATAATCAAACGACAAAACAAGCGTAATTACAATATTGTGTTGTTCAAGCCACCTCAATCATGAATACGAAATCGTAAATCCGTACTAATTTTTTAGTCTGTATAGAAGAAGAAGAAAGTTAGTTGTCGTTTAACGAGTCATAACTCGGTGAGTGGTACACACACATAATTTTCACTATTCACTATATACAAGTCATGTACAATGTACAATGGCTTTATCTATAACGGTGAAGCGTGTGAATGCAAATTTTAAATGGCATAATTCAGCTCGTGCTTCATTCTTCATTTCACCCAATTATCTTTGACTGTGTCTACATGGTTTGTAGTTTGTATTTTGTATAGAGTGTGGAGTGAGAAAAAAAATTCATTCAACTCTTCAAACTTCTTGTCGTTTCAAACATTTTAGCTTTTAGTACAATGTATCAAAGGAAATAGGAATAAATAAGAAAATGAGGATGAGGATGATGAAGCCTGAAGCAAATCTGAGAAAAAGTCTAAAGACTTGTCTTGTCTTATAAATTTTGATATGAACTTACTTTTACTTGACATGTGATGGAACGTCAGGTGGATACATAGAAAGGGCAAAGGGTTTAGAAAAATATTGAAAACAATAAATGGAAAAAGCTTAATTGAACAAGACAATTTTGATAGAATACAAGCCAAATGTGATTAGTGGGGGTGTAGTTTAGCTGAGGCTTGTACATTGTACATATTTCTCTATTTCGCTAGAATCTGGTACATTATATTCCGTTTATTTTACTATTGTTAGTCAGTACACTCGATACATTAAAAAAGCGACCATGTACAATGTACAAGTTACAAAGAAATTTTTTGCTAACATTAATTTTTTAATTAATTATTTCCCATGTTGAGCTATCTAATAGTTCAAATAACTATTCTCCTAAGAAATAAATTTACTACTGAAAATAGTGTCCAACATTTTACCAGGTGTATTATTAATTTATTACTCGTTTGCAATATTATTCTGCATATTATAAGTAAGAAAAAATACCGAATGAATTGATGTCAGTTGACAGTTGAAGGAGAATATAAATTTGGAATTCAGCACATATCATATATCATATAGGTACTTACATTTATAAATACGGTCTCTATCTAACCCTATTTAAATTACGGTTCGAGAAAATAAAATGTATATGAAGGCAGTAAATAAAATAATAATAAAACATTGATGTCTAACATCAGGTGTATACTGAAAAACTGATAGAGAAACTGAGGTAGAGCGAAACATGTATATGTAGATAAAAATGAAGGTAAAAAAATCCTGTTGCTCGTGGCTAATAATAATAATAATATAATCTTACAGCAGACACATGATACATGATACATGCCTAAAGCTTGTCTACAATAATATACAATAATAAAATCCTTTCTTATTGTTTTTCATTCATAAACTCTTTCTCTTCTATTTCACACCACACCTTGAACTTTAATTTTTTAATTTCACTTGTTGTATTTCTTTAACCCATCATTCTCCAAACTCTTAAAATAGGTAAAATAAAATAAAAAAAGAATTTAAAACAAGCCATAGTAACAGACATAACACTCCTTCTCCTCTCCAGCCTGTCACTTTATCTTTGTTCTCATCTTGTTCTTTTCTTCTCTGCTCTACACAACTTTACAATATAAACTGTATTTCTTTATGAAAATGAATAAACTCCAGAAAGAAAGAACTGAGTACCAAGCCTAATATTTTTTTATAGTGCAATAAAAATATATTCATGTCGGTTAGTTTTCATAAATAACCTCCTCTAACTCTTATCATCATTTGCAATAATATATTACCTATATATATTCTAGTTTGATGACCAACGGCTATCTCATAACTCACAACAAATACATAACCCATCGACATTACATTTTCATAAAATGATAAGTTCTCTTAGAAAGAACAGGTGGACAAGCAGACAAGCAAACTAACCATAAAATATCAAATGTCAAATACAAAAGAGTTGGAATTGTAGTAGGAAATAAAGATAGATTTTTTCGAAAAAAGAGACCACCGACGTCATTAATAAATTTAAATTTGGAAAAAAAAGGTCCTACAAAAATTTTCAAAGACGATAACTACGTCAGAGAAAAGCAAAAAGTCAAAAGGTATAATGAATAATGGTTTCTACGTTCATAATCATGTAGATAGTATACTGAAGAGTTTATGTTGGAAAAAAAGTTCTCAGGAATTTATCATTACAATTGAACAGATTGAAATGAACAAGCTTCCATATAGGGAAGTATTATTCATTCACAGGGCAAAAAAACCTGAGTAGTCATAACATGAAAAGTTGACATACAGTTTATGTATATATTTATATTTATATTACCTACATCAAATTTACAATATCTATCCTCTGAAAGCATATACATGCGTACAAATTCGTGTGCATATATATGTCATATGTGCCTTTGACACAACATGACATAATATTCACTTGTCGGTATGAATGGCTTTTTGTGATGGAAAACTGTAATTTTTAAAATATTTTAAGCGCCAATGCAATGAAGTGATCTGCTAGTGATCCCTAAAATTACCTGCCTTTTTCTGTCGGTAATAACTAACTTAATGTCTACTTAAAAATTCAAAATGTAGTTTTAAAAACTTACGCTTTTTTAATATCTCCCAGCGTCGCATTTCTCTGTACCTCCAGTACACGGTAGTAATCCTAATTTTCAAAAAATCATTGAACATTAATGTCAAAAGAGTCAACCGCTTGTATAACACATTTTAATGAAATATTTGTACGTACTAAAAGTAAAAATAAGTATTGTTCTTGCGAAAGCTATTGTCTTGTAATATAGAGCACACATGATAAAAATGTAATTAGTTGACTTACCACCATGGCTACACTTAGGAATCAAATCCGAGTCACTTAAACACCGATAAAATAAGGGTACGTCTAAACGTACGCGGATGTGCGTTGCTTAATAGAAAACGTTTCAGTATACTTTTAATATTATTTGTTTTCCACTTCACATGAAGATTATAACTGAACTAAAGTCACTGAGCAGAAATTTTTTTTCTTTGTTTCGTCGTATATTACAATTTACTAGAACTGGATGCACACACAAAAATTAGTAACTTTATTTGAATTTTATTTGCAGTACACAGTACAGTATATTATTATATTGTAAGTATAGAGAGTAGAGAGTTATTCTTGTTTCTTGTTCTTCAGTAAAATGTTAGAAAATTCAATTAAAAATTGCTGCACTATTACAATCACCACGGTAACAACCAACGATTAGAGATAGAACACAACCGAGGATTATCCATAAGAATTTGATATAAAAACACGATAGTATAATAATAAGAATAACTCCACTCTCCACTGACAAATAGCAAGAAGTCACAGTAAGATAATATATAATCTTGATAAGAGCGGCGAGAGTGTGTGAACTATTTGAAATGTATATCTATACGACGGCAACTTGTCTACCAACACCGTCACAAGTCGACTGACTAAATAACAGACAATGTAGAGAGCTCAAGTAGTGAGAGAAAATTCTGTTGCTTTTGCTCAACGTGTGTGTGTGTTTGTGTGTAAGTATTCGTCTCTCTTGCTTTGAGGCTGGGCAGTTTTTCTGTGCTATGACGATAACGATGACACGAGGTTTGTATTCAATTCTCTCTGTATGTGTGTGTAGAATGTAGAGAGTTTTTGCCTACACTGTTAGTAGTAGTAACTTAGAGTTTGTGTGCCATTTCCCTCTTCGTCACCTTGATGATGAGACTTTTTGTTAGTTGTAGTTACTACAGTATTTGGTTGACTGTCTGTTTGTTACTCAGCTGCTAGCAGTAGTAGTCCCTCTCTCTATCTCCTTAGGTCTTTTTGCAGCTCTTGTTTTTCTTCGTATTATTCTCCTCTTGGTTGTCTATTACGTAGCTCCTGGTCTCGCTTTATCTTCCTCCTACTAGGTGTTTTACGCGTGTATATGATGATGTTCCTTTTGCTCTTTGAGAGAATCCACAAAACTCCTGTAACAAATACAAATCGTGATTATAACATCATTTCATACACATATATTGTACACGTAGAATATACCCACAACACAAAACACATGTATGCCGTATGCATCTTCGTCATCACATATACATATTATTTATTGAAATAATCATAAGCCTTACAACTCAAATCACTTGAAACAGAATAACATCATTATTGTCTGATTCCGTTATTATTATAAACATACAAACGAGACCAAAAGTTTTTTTGTCTTTATTTCTCCCCCACTATTTTTCATTATACTTTATACTTGTATAGAGCATATTCTCATCAAATCTAACTCGTTCTTTTGTCTTTATGCTCAAGTATATGTACATATGTACATGCAGTATACATGTGTGTGTGTGTATTATGTATTCTTTATGTCGTATGTCTCAAATCGTTGGTAAACAAAACATTGTAATTTGCAATAACAAATACTCCACATCCCTATTGTACATTTAGAACAAAAACACTTATGTATCTCCTACACACCCTTAATATACAATACACGTATGTAGTATGTACAGATGTATCCTACATCCTACATAAGAATGGCAGTACAGTACGAGAGAGTACCCAAAACACACTACAAGTTTATTTTAATATTTTTTTATTAATCATAATAATGACGACAATGAACAAAATCTTAATACTTCATACTTGGTGAATTTTGAAAAGCATACTAATATAATAATATTATAATATTGCACTTCATCATAAATTTTCTAAAAGCATGATAATAATGGAAGGAAATACATAAAGGTGTCTCTAATTCTTTTGGTTTAATATGCACAGTTCCTTTCTTTCAACACAATAAATCTGAATTTTCTCACTCTACATGCCGCATGCATATATGTATAAAATATATGTGCGTAATAAAATACACTCTTCTGAATTCTGAATGAGTATATAAAATAAATACGACTCTTCTTCGTCCATGTAGTTAATTTCATACTCTTTAAGCAACTCTTCATAATGCAACAATGATCCTCCTGCTCTTTTTCTTGTCTCCTTTTCTCTTGAACTTTTATAAATTATTACTGTACTACCTTTTCTTTTGCTTTTATTCTTTGAACATTGAATGAGTACAAATTGTGCACTTTGTGTGTAGTGTGTACCTTTCACATCATGAAAATGTCCTCAGTATAAAATCTTATTACAATAATAATAATAATTGATACTGTACTACGTTTCTTCAAGTCTCAAGCACATGGACCATTTGAGTTTTTCACACTTTAGTTTGTGATTTGTGATTCACAACGTTTCTTTAACGTCCAGCTCTAAATGGATAAAAACGTCTTGGTTTCATGTTTTAGTTGATGCTGATGACGTTCAAGATCAAGTTCATTGACTGATGATGATGCCATTTCTTTCCATTACCATCTTCAACGTTGTGGTTATCCATACCCATCCTGTTGTTTCTATTGCTTCGTAATCACAACAGAACGTTTTAAATTGAAGTATCACTGTAATCAGCAGTAAATAGCAAAGAATCCGATTCTGTTTGCAATCACTGTGCACAACCGCCATTCATCATCATCACATTTTTGCATACATGTGTTCTTCTGTTATACAAAACCCTTTACAGACGACAAATCCTTCCTTTTGTTTACCAACAATTAAAGCTACATATATTTAAAATTCGAAATGAGTAACCATTCTTACAACGGTGTACATGCATACATCTTCATCAACAGATGACACGACTACTATTACAAGTACAATGTATATGTCTTATACTGGTTACACATTGTAACAATATTGTAGTTGCTTATCCAACTATGTACTACAGACAACAGAGTAGTACATGCAAAGGATATTCTAGTTCATGTCAATCTCGTCAGACAATTCAATTTCTTGTCCTCATCAAAAAGAAGTTTAGACGAAGAAAAAAAAAGCATAACAAGTCAACATTTACAATGTATAAGGTTAATCAGTTCTTTGTACTTGTAAAATGTAAAGTATCACTTTTAACATGCTGGTTTACAACATATTATACACCACGACAATTACATTGAAATGTTAACTAGATCAACGGAAATGTAAGAGCAGTAGTGAAAGCTTATTTTTATATTATTTTTTTCTCGTACTTTTTGTCATTTCATTACAATTTACAATCTTCTTCATTATTCAAGATTCAAGAAAGGAAATTTGGAAAAATACATAAAAAAAAGACAATTGGAATTGGAATTAGAGGGTACATTTTTAAACATTGCCTAAAGAATCATCCGTTTGGTAGAACTGATTATAGATTGACTGCTTTGTAAAGAACAAAAGATTTACATGACTACGAATTTTATTTGTGGTAAATGCGGTTTTTGACATGCATGCCTATTGCACGCCTATTGTATTCTATCTTCAATAAATTGAATGGCCCAAGATGGGAAAAAACCACACTGGGCTCTATACTCTATACACATTACACATCATCCATCTTCAATCTGACCGACCATGACAATGAGATTGAAAATTGAAACAAGAAAAGAAAACACAGATGACCAATTCAAAGAGTATACTGATTTGCATGCGCCTGAATTGTATATAATGCACAATATACAATATACATCCATTATCTATGTATATTATGCCTATCACTCTACGCATCTACAGAATACAAATCTATCTAAATGCGTTTACTTCTTATTTTGGTTCGTCTCATCTTCTGGCCAAATTTCAGAGCCAAAAAGAATAAAAGATAAATTAGTTGTGTGCCGATTTACTGAAATACTCCATCAAGCAACACACAAATGATAAAAGAACAATAGTTTCAACAACCTGAAAAATTTGCATCATATTGCGCAACTGATTTCAAGAGTTTTATACGATGCGCAACCATGTAGTGATACATGTGAATGTTTGTATAATAATATATGGATGACAGACACACCTGGATAACTATAAATAATTATCTGGACCCGTCACAGAAAAAAAAACTTATAAATTAAAAATTAAACGAATATTGTTTTTATTGGTAATAAATCTTGTATCTTGTGTTCATGATATAATATATAATATATTCTGTCAACACTTGAGATATTATTACTCCTCTCTATTTGTAAACTAACAAACTAGCAAATTTTTTCGATACGTATTTATTGTCTTTGTTCTTTTCCATTTGAGCCGTCTTTGTCTATAATCGTATAAGATAGCCAAGTGAATGACTACAGTTTTTCCAGACCTAGGTACTCCTTCATGCTTAAAATCCAGTGCTACAACAGATCTTAAGCCTCAACATGAATAGTATACAAACGTACCATCAATTATATTTGACAAACAGTATTAGTTATAGCTCGGTATTTGATAACAACAAAAAACAGGTCTATAACACGTGCATGACATAGCGTCAAACGTACCCATAACCATAAACCATAATATTTCAAAAATCATACCTATTGATGCATGAATGCTTATTGTATATTATGACGGGATAGGAACAGAGAGAGGAACAATCTAAAAATGAAAAAGGAGTGTGAAAAAACATGATATTTACTCATAATCTTAACAGCTTTAGTGGCGTGTATCACTACAAATACGGAAAGCCTCAAACGAAGCACAAGAAAGGAGCTTCCTCGCAGACTTGTCATGTGTAAGGATTCTCATAGAACTCTTCAATAAAGGAGTGTTTCCTTCACAAGTTAAAAGTCAATGCCAAAATTTCTTTTTTTGATTTTTCCTCTAGTCTCTAGTCTATATTTTTCATCTCCGCGTTCTACACTTTTTCACTAAACAAGTGTAAACCTGATTTGTAAATTTCACATTTCATATCTGAATATAAATGGAGCTTCTTTTTATTTTGTATACAATTCAACGTCCTCCAAAAATGTCTCACACTGTCATTACTTCTAAAAGGAATTCTGTAGGTACAGCTAAGTTTTGAACCAAGTATTGTAGCAAGTAGCAACTGACAACTGTGTTATGCTTGAATATTTTAACAATACTACCTACCAACATGTCCTTCAAATATGTTCATGAAAATAGGTAGAAACCGTCTGCATGCCATGTAAAAAAAATACTCAAAAGCAGCGACAGAAACAATTCTGTCTTGTTGACACAGTACTCAATTTCGTTACTTTTTTATAAAGACATACGGCGAGCTTTGCATTGGCTGTGGCTCGATTATTTTAAGTTATTGTTACAGATTATTGTCAATTGCCGTAATATATATTTTTTCGTAGAGAAATAAAGAAAGACAAATACGTGATAGTGGAAAAACTAATAAGAATGAATCAGGAAAAATTAGCTCACCTAAAATTTAAAGTTGGCTATATACACATAATAATACAATATATACGCACTTATGACATATTATACACAGTTAAGGAATTAAAACTAGAGGAGGAAAAAAAATTACTTACGTAGAAAAAGAGTAATTTTCTCAAATTCTATTATCACTGAAATTATGTCAACAAAATGAATGTCAGATCGTGTTGTTCAGACAAAGGGAAAATTGCACTAAGCATTGAACATTGCCTCACGCACTATTGAATCGTATTCAATTTTTTCTCACCAAAAATGTTTTTTTATTACCATTATTAAGAAAAGTTTGAAATAATATCAATGAAAGAAATAAAGGCCAAAACAAAACGGGAAAATAAAAAGAGTAAGGAATAATAGAACAGGAAAGGCGAGCACAATAAAATAAAAGATAGTAAAACAAAAACAGTGTTCAAGATTATAGGAAAATTACAGAGACCGAAGCGAGGAGACAAGCAGAAAGAAGAATCAGAACTGAACTGAAAGAATGGTTTTTATTTTTTATATTATTTCAACCCACACTTTACATCAAAGATCTGCAATACGTATCACACATGCATTGTATCAGCTGTATGTTGTATGCATTGTGTGTAAATTGCGAGTTCAAGAAACATAAAGCTTTTTCGTGAATCCATTTCAAAAAAAGGATCTCATACTTGCTGCTTTTCATCTATGTCTAATTTTATAATATATCCTTTCCATCTTCATCTGATCGGATCTTTGCCCTAAACATGTAGAATGTACAAGTATTGTTATGTGTTATGTAAAGCATTCAACACACATGATACTATAAGATATAACTATACATGTATGATCACTGGGAAACGTCCTTAGTTTACAAAAGAGAGTAAAAATGCCAAAAAATTGATAGTCAGCCAAGAAACTGAAAGATACGAAAAGTATGTGATACAAATCTAGTGAGAGCTATTTTGTTTTGTTACTTCTTCCTTCGTAACAAATCTTCTTACTTCTTACATGCTTTAGTGTAACTTTAAAAATTAGCCGTTCTTTCGGAAAAATCGATTCTATGCACATCATCCATGTTTATTGTAAATATTTAAATGTATGCATTTTGTATGCCCCTGCATACTGCATACAATTCTAAAAACAGAGTCCTTTGTAAAATAAACCCTAGTTTTTCATCGTACAAAAAAAAACGTTTCGGTGATATGGTGCGATATAAAATACACATAGTATCAGCAAACTACTCTGTGTTCTGCCGTCAAAAGTTCTATTACTATCTGTACTGTGTATAATCAATAAGAAGTGAGAAATCAGTTAATGTTTGGTTTTATTATTAATATGAGGTAATGAGGGCTGCTACAGAAAAAAATAATAATGATAATTGATAGCCTATCATTTAGCAAATTTTAATTACTCAACAACTCGGATACTTTCTTTACATATAGGATATAGGTATTTATTATTTATTCTTTCAATAAAGCAAATATATTATGATTTATGATGAATTCAGTATTCAGTGACAGTCAATAAAACTTTGAAACCTTGAAAATCTTTGAGTTTCTAGTTATTAGTTATTACGGTAATAAGTACGACAATTGTTCAAAAAGGGTTTCAGTAAAATTCAGGTTAGAAACATTTTATAAATACATTATAGCAATGAAATTCAAGATAGATACATCTTCCTATTCAATGCAACTTTCTATTAACAATGTCAAACATGTCTGACATAACACATTACATTATGCATTATGCACCATTTCAATACGTGTAAATTGGGAATATTCATCGTCAGTGATAGTTGAGCTTTAGTATACTTTTATTGTACAATTTTTATGGTTCCCAGCAGTTTAATTGTTGTATTTACTGATACTAATTATACCACCATTATGCGAACTAATTGCGAATTCATGGCACATATATTTTGTAACCAGAGTTTTACGTAATAAATAAACAGACGGTAGACACTAGACACCTATGAGACAATAAATTACAAAACCAGTCGTCACACAGCCATTAACAGCAAGCTATTGCAGGGGAAGGAAATTAATATAGACAATTTTTATTTAATACACGTATGTAGTCTACATAATATCTTCAGCATCAACAAATACAAACAGCTACTGTAATGAGAAATCATCAAAAAATAAACAACAACCTTTGGTAGAGTATACAGTATACAGTATCCAATCATCATTTCACTAAAGAGTGAATACACAAAAGGACAAAAACCTGAATTTATTTATACAGCCGTGGGTATTAGACATTAGAGTTGATCCTGACCTAGCTCAATCCTATAGATAAATCAATAATAATGTTCTAAATAAACTATTTACCATTTACCACATGACAAATATACATGCACACACAAGGTTGATCAACCAGAAATTGGCACAAATGACAAGAGACAGAAGATGTTATTTATTATGCAATCGTTAGGAAAAAATAACTGTATGAATGCATTTATGTAAATAAATATGAAATATGACTCCATACTCCACACACCAACTGTCAAAATGCATACAAATGACAAAAATCCTTGTCTGAACCCATACACAGTATATTTATACACGATTGATCGGTAGAATTCATGATATGAAATAAAAACATTGCATTTAGTAAATGCAATGTTTGCATCTGCATTTGTCGAAAAAGGTCTTACATTTACAAAACATGTTCTAAAACATTTATCATGCATTCACCATCTTCATCTGAATTTTTTGTGTGAATAAGCTTGTAAATTGAATAATAAAATCGTACGATCAACGGAACGACAAAAAATTTACTACATTATACAGTCCTATAATATATCCTTCTCTCAAAAAATATAATGTCTAAAAAGGCCTAAAACCAGACCTATAAAACAAAATCAAGTCTGTCTGTAGAGGTTACTTTGACCTGTACAAAATGAAGAATGGTAAAACATCTTTTAAACCAAAGAATGAAATAAACTGGCACTATACTCTTCACAATAAAGTTTAAACTTCTGTCGGTATGTTCCTAAAGAACCACTTGCTTATAATAATAATATGCAACATAGTTACAAAGTATTCAAATGAAAAAAAAATCATTCGTCTGAAAAATCTAGTTTCATCTCATTCGAAACCAAATTGCGTTTAACATCAATGATACTTTGAACTGAAAAGCTGTAGAGTCTACCATATGAAACATTACATTAATACGACAGTACTCAATACAACGAGGAGGAAGTAAATTAATCGAAATTACCTTGTGACCACCTACTATTAAACCTAATTTTTTCACATACTTGACTCTAAAGTTCAAACAATCTGTACACCGCGCGTCCACTTTAAAACCACTGTGTATTATGTATACAAGTATATAGTACTTTATAAGTATACTTGTTTAAAGTAATTTTCTCAACTCGATCAATTTCATTCAAATACAGAGGAGCATATAGTTATTGTCCAGAATGAGCGTAGAAAATTTGTAAATCACAGTAAGAATGAGACTTTATGATCTGACTAGGCTAAGATATAAACCCCTGAAGTACAATGATTTAGAATAAAAGACAGAAAACTTGATTCGTTTCTCTCATACCTTATTACGTACAAAATCATATTAGATAGATTTGAAGATTCCCTTCAAAAATACACATAAAAATCAATACGCACAGATTGAACTTTTATTAAGAAATACTACTGACACAAAAATCAAATCAGAAGTAAAATAATAAACATTTCTTATGCGGATGTATACACTAAATACAGTGTCCAAATTTTTTTTACCATCTTAGAACAAAGAGTATGTTTTAAAGTATAAAATTATTAAATCTAAAATCTATATAATATGTAGTATGAATTTCGACTGTGGTCATTTTATACTCTTAGATTACACATCTTCCTCTCTTATAAAAAATGATCCGATTTTATTAAAGCGTACACGCTTAGCACAACATGGTCATTTTTCATTAGTAAGAGGGTTACAAGCCCATCATTTTCAATGTCATGCTACTACACTTTACACTTGTCTCTATTCTACAATTTATATACGTGCTCCCTACATAATACAAGCTAATAGCATCAAAATTTTCATTACATACAGTTGCTTGATTGTCTTTCTTGAAATTGCAATCTTGCAACTAAGTTATGTACTACACAGTGCATAAAAATGTACTAGTGTACATATATACATAATATCATCAACGCACGTTGGCGTAAATTACCATTGTACGGTTGATAGTATAACCAAGTAACAGTTACACTACTGAAGAAGTCCAACTAAAAAAGCCAGTGTATACCAAAGACAAACTGTAATTTAATCTTTAACTGAGACTTAATGGCATCTTTTTAGGTTTATACTACGTAAATCCTACTTTTTGACTTTCTAGAAGACTCAAGTATACATGATGTAGTCGTAATTCGTAATAATTGGGGTAAAATATACATTACCTACCATTATGATTACTGTATTTCAATTTTCAATTTAATAAAATATTTTAGTTGAAAAGTAAGTCCCACTTCTGACTTTCTTTTTTTATTCAAAAACTAATGGCCAATTAATGAGCTTGTACCATATAATATACAAGGCACATATATGTATGCAATATAATACTTATAAGTACACTATATATATACAGCAATGCAAGCCAGTGAAGCTATAGTCTTCGTGAAATTGTAAAAACTCCAATTAATACACATTACGTCCATGTCGGATAATAGAATAGTCTTAATGAGGATGATTAACTACACGGCAGTCAAATGAGGTGCAAGTTAGCTGAAATTGCATACAAATACTTCATGACACTGACTTTTCAAATGCATAAATCCATCAAAATGTATTCAGTTGTACATGGTACTATGTACAACTAAAACAAAGCAATGCTAATAATTGTTGTCAAAATTACTGAATGACCCACTCTTTAAGAGCAATTAAAAACAGTATTCTTTTAACGAATATTATCATTTATCATAAGACCAATAGCTCAAGTGGTCACTGGTCACTGGTCACAGAGTCCATGCAAGAAACTATGTGATATTTTTTGACACTGCACTGCAAGCGAATTTTAATAATAAATGCATAATATATTTAAACTTCTAGCCCAAAAAGAAATCCCAAAGTTCTGTAACCAACATGCAAATAATAAAATTAAACGGTATTACTAAAAAAACACTGGGTTATATTTGCAAATTTGGAATCTAGTTAATTATTCAAGTCTCATGTTTTTTTTTCAGGTTCATAGAATTGCATCCAAAAACGGATAAATGACGTGGGTACTGCTTTGATGCTCATGCATTTGAAATGTTGTAAAACAATTTTAAACAAAAAAGATTTACAATGCAGTCAATCACCGTTAAGAACCACCACAACAAATCTGTGCACACATGCTTTTCTGCATACATGCAGTATGCTATTTCAAGCTTTTCTGAACTTTTTAAAAATACTTTCAACGATCGAGAAAAAACAGAAATTGTTATTCATTCAAACTTCAAAACCCGGAAGATCATTTGAGAGACTATGAGTAAATACAAAAACACTAGGCACTAGAGAGTAGTGTGCGTACGTGTGACATATTCAATATACAGTCAATTGCATGATTCATACTATGTACATATTTAACGTTTAACGTATAGTAAATTTGCATACATAGATATTCTACATATCTCTGTCTCTTTGCTCATTACATTTTGTCATCTACTATTTAAGCTTCAAGTCAAAATAGAGGCATTCATTCTTATCGTACTTTCTCGCTCTCACACATGTATACACTGTATACACGCTTTATTGCCCAAACTATAACAAATAGAAATCTAAGATCGTATCAGTTCAGAATGCGTGGTTTTAAATTTAGATGATAGTATATGACATACAAAATATCAACAGATACACATGTACACACTCCACATCAAAGTATTTGAGACACGTAAACAGCATGAGCTCAACTCAAAAGTTAATAATAAGAGTCAAGATAATATTGAAGACTTAGACGCGTCAGCGTCACTCTCAACCTTGACAAAGAAAATCAAACATCTAGACAAAGTTAAAAGTTACACATACACACTGTATCTCTCTACTATTCATAATTCATCTCATCAGTCTTCACAACAACAACATAACATGCATAATAATAATGTTATGTATCCACTGCTACTCATCTGAAAGAAGTCTTCATTTCTATCTGCACTGAGTTCCAAATAAGGAGTAGCAACTCATTTTATGCCTAATCGCTATTTAATAAACATATCTAATAATTGATCCCCATACTATAGTGTGTACGTATCTATTATCATAATTCAAAATAAATACATGCACAATACACATACTCAGTGAATGCGTGATATTCTTATCAAATTGCATGTTATTATTTATTATGCTTCTCAAAATTTATCCCAGTATACAAAATAAATAAAAACTTTTCAGAGTTTTTTATAACATTTTTTTCCCCTGTCTTGTTCACATTGTAAATAACAATAATAAAGTGCGTGCGTTAGTACTCTCCTTGCTTGTTAATTTTTTTAGTAGTGAGTACCGAGTATGTAAACAGTGTTGAATCGGACCAAATATGAAAATATGATTTAATATTCAATGTCATACTAATTTTGAAATCATATTGTTTTTAGTTTTTGCCTTCTTTTTTTTTGAAAAACAGACTTTCTCATTCAAAACGCCATAACATGTAGTATGCTTATGACGTAAATCAAACTTTCTTTCATTTACAATTGTACATGTGCAGCTATACTGTCTATTTCAAAACAATTAAACAGAGTAATAATAACAAGTAAATGGTATCCATAAGACATTTGATAGTCATATTATGACGTATTAAAATCAAATCAAGTATAATGTCACAATCCTTCAACATTCAACACATGACAAAAGTTCTGATAAAAACTAAATTCAATTTCATATTTCAAAGTTGCACGATTAAGTCGATACAACTTAGTATGGAGGCAATTTCAAGAACTTTGATTATTCCTTAGTGTTTCATTAAAAATATTTAAATGAATTTCAGAATTAGTGAAGAATAAAATAAAAACACGATTGACCTTTTACCATTTCAATTGTAATGAGATGGTTCAACCCTTGTCTGATGCCGTCAAGCAACGAAAAGTGAAACAAATCGGATCAAAACCAAGAATGGATGATCACACAAAAAAACAATTCTGCAATTCATCTCTTGCTATTGCTCATTGTCATACCAGCTGTGTAGCAAAAGCTTACACACCAGAACCAAATAAAAGCACACCCACAGTTTAAAAGTTTTTGAACAAAATGAAAATGGATACATGCACATACACAAACCAAGCTGAAAAATAAAAGATTCTGGAGACCGATGAGCAACAATGATGATAAAAGAAGCAGCATCTTGACTCTCGACAAATAATATTAAATTTATAGTACATGACACTTTTACCTTTTAGCATGTCTTGGAAGTAAAATCCAATCGGTTTGGATTTTACATTGAATTGCATCAAACGTATGTTGGATGTTCACTTGAATACAGATCATAAAAGACTATGAAAGACAAAAACCACATTAAAATAAAGAATTGAAAAAAAACCCTCAACTGAAAAGAATCCTACAATTTCAAAGCAACATTGTATCTGTTTCTTTGATGTATGCAACAATAAACACAAAAGGCAGAAACCGCAAAAACAGGATAAAATCAACCATGGCCAAATTTCAAAAGAATACAGCATGCTCTGTAGATGATGATAATGGAGTCTGAAGAGCTAGTATATTTTCAGTCCGTGGAACGGAGAAAATGTTCACGCTCACACCCGTTGCATACATTTGTATATATTCGGATGATTTATTTTACACCAGTTCCTGTATGTATATCTGTACATACAAAATTCAACTATACATTATAGACACTATTCGATGTAGATAAATCTAAGCATATGCAACAGACACAATCGTTTGGGTTTTAGTTAATATAACAATGTACATCACAATGAGGATGCAATTTTTCATAAGATACATCCAAACATTAAGCATAGATGCGGTTCTGCATTTCATAATGCCGAAAGAACTCGCATCATATGAGATACTCGAAGATGTACAATGTACACAGTACACAATAACGATGAATTCCCTTGAACTTGAATGCAATATTCGTAAACTCTACAAATTTCAAATATCAAAATATACAACAATACGGAAGCTAAAATTCCAAAATAAAACTGTCCTTTTCAAAATTATACATCAAGGAGCACAAGGTAGCCTTTTTATTGATGTTCATAAATTTATCGAAGATACAGTATAACATTAACTGGGAAAATATTCATATTCATCATCTTTCAATGTTATGTGAAAACTTTCTAAACATAACAACCGTACTTCTTTCTTCCTGTTGCCATTTTAAGTTATTTATTTATAATGGCAAAAATAAACCACAATAAAATATGCTGAATGTTCTAGTGCCTGTATTAAAAATTAAAACATTTTTGGCACACATCTCAAGTTATAATTTTCACTTATCAAATTGATCAAACATTTTGTATAGGCACGGTGTCCATACATTGAGGATCATAACCCACAAATGAAGATCACGTTATCGTGCTTCAGTTTACATCTTTACACCTTGACCATGATTTAAATTGTACAATACGTGGCGTAAATTACACAGTCCAGTCCAATCCCAAAATAATGTGATGATGGATGATGGAATATGGAATAGCTACCACACACACCCTCATCATGCTATAAAATCGTAACTACAGTGGACACTTTGAAGAAATTGTTCGTTCTATTGTCCTGACACTGTGTGTACAATTAGTCATACAAAGAGCTTCCGTTCTTTAATTTTTACTCCCCCAAAAAAACTTGTCATGATAGATGCTCTATTGAGATTTGAGATACATTTACTTTATACTTACGCACAGTAGATAAAATATTTGGCATTACAAAATACAAAAAAATAGAGTCGTTGTTCTAAGCTTTGTACTTTAATGCATAATAAAAGTAATCAAATTAATGAAAAACTTTAGAACAAAAGTAATTAATGAATGGGATTGAAAATAATCAAGTGTAAAATGAAACTACGTTAGACATTACAAACTATAAATTAACCCTGAATTTGTTGAAATATAGTCATGTAGACTACAAAGCTAGTAGCTGTAAATACTTAATACAACACTTATTGTCACTGCGTATTCCTTCGTAAATATAACACACGTTACTTGATCATTAGTCATCCTGTTTCAAATACAATCACGTTACATTTTGAAAAGAAATTAACCTACATACATCAATCTTTTTGCAGTGGTAATACGGATCTTTTTACACTCCAATTTTATTGGTACCTGTACAGATGCATATTTTATAATTTATTCATAGGAAAACTACAAGAATAGTTCCACCGAACTGTAGGTCTACAAAATATCTAATCAGAATTTGCAAAAAGTTAATGTACAAACTTGACTGGATAAACCACAGACCATAACATGAAAATAAATGGTATTGTACCTACATCATGTTTATTTAGCTCACAGGACAATGACTCACTGTTTTTCACTTAAACAAAATGAATAGCCATCGGTCATAGTTTAGTCAGTAACGTCATAATATTATACTGTTTGAAATAAGACTTGATCAATGTGTTTCACTTTTATTTCGTGAATAAATATACATTGAAATTTGAAATGAATCTATTGTGTATGTTCATAACTCATAACGAATGACAAAAATACTTCATAATCATCAAGTTACAGTTTAGACATTTCTTTTCATTTTAATACGTGAGCTTCAGTGTATCTGTATAATATAGTATCTATGTGTATATAGGCAGTACAACCAAACAAGATTGAAGAATTCAAACCATATCAGATAAAAACTTTACAAAGCTTTGATCCCAATCTAGTTGTAAAAAATCATTGATTAAAACAGACAGTAGGCACTAGGCACATACTAGACATGTAACTTGAAACTTGAACAGATATACATGAATTAAACATCTCGTGAGACATAATAAGAAATTACGGTGATGAAACATACCCTTACGTATGAGTATATGAGTATACATATTAAATTTCACCTGTGTCAATTTTAGGCCAAACTAAAACTGTGAATCACGAGAGTAAATAGTTAAACTACACGTTCATCAGTCACTCAATTCGAAGTATGCATAATTAAACTGCATTTCAGTACCTCCTGTAGACTATCTCTCACTTTTCCTTTTTTTTTGTCTTCGTATGTACTAACAACTATTTTAATTATCACTTAAATTGTACATGCTTTGACAATCATTTTTTGAACACTATTGTCACTACCTATTATTTGAAATAATGGACATAAAATAGAAAAGTAAAGGTATTTAACAAGTGGAGGACACTATTAGAATTTAGAATAAATTTTAAACAAGAATCACTTACTTTTTTAGTTGTTTAATTTGTAGTTTGTCACCACCAACAGTTCTGCTTCTGATCTCCTGAAAGATCAAATGTAAAATACAAAATTAATTCACACCATCAATAAAAAAATATAATAATGATTCGTGTAAATGTTAGGACCTTGCACTCATGTTATATAAAGAACAGGTTACTAGTACTAGTACCACAACTTGTGGCTTATTCGTGCAATCAAAATTCAAAGTAAATTATTATTCGCTTTTTACTCATGTCTCATGAGTCACATAATCATATGTATACTGTATACACGATATTGCGTACTAAAAAAATACGTAAAACATATTGGACCTGAAATCCAAAATTCATTTTCTCATCCTACCTTTATTGTGCCTGGAGTGAATACCCCTACACTAAACTTGTAGTGATAATAATGCTTATGTTTTCTGACATAAACTGATAGAAGAACCAGACATTTTCTAAGATTGAATATGAATTAGGTTGACCTAATTTTTTTGCAACTAGATTGAACCAAAATTATAGTCTTATTTTTTATCATAAAAATTAATAAAAGATAAATAATGTAAACTATATTTATACAAACTTTGAGGATAGCTTCCACTGCCTCAAAGTACGTACAGGATTATACACCAGCAGCAGAAGTTCAATCGCGAGATGTATTCATGAAACATTGGAGATATGTTTGTGCTGTGTAACTATACGACATACACCATTACACATTATGGTTTGAAAAATCAGACTTTTGGCAAAAAAAAAATCGCAACTGTATTTAGGAAATATCAGCGCATGTATATAAAACAGTAATGTACATATTAGTGATATACAAGACTCAAGACCGTAAGCCTACATTACGAACAGAACATACAGATGATGATATAGTGCAGTTTTTGTACGTGCTGTGTGCATATATACAAAATGAGAGAATTTTTATTCTACATGATACATCCATGATGACAGATAGAAACCTTATGCATGGTAGTCATATGAGTGTGTGTGTGTGTGTATCACATGTATGTTCGT
>JAQGBH010000846.1:0-41259 GCA_034698265.1 Sminthurinus aureus
AATTAGTTTATTTTTTAATTATTCACAATTGTGTCATTTCTGTCATTTCTGCCAATTTTTGCCATTTCTGTCAATTTATGCCATTTATGACGGCTGGCATGTCAGAAATCATTTCTGACTGACAATTTCCGACCATTGTGATCGCATCATAAATTTGAAGGAAATAATAACATGGGAGGTTAGTTATTGATTAGTTATAAGTTATAATACAGTTGAAAATATCTATTGGTAGCTTGTAAACAGAACTTTATATTATTTTAGTAAATTGCGGGCGTAATAGAAAGTTATATAATACACATTTCACTAACATTGTTGTTGATACTTTAAATCATAATATTGAATATATTATTATCATTATTTTTATTGTGTATTATTATTTTTTAATAATAATAAATATTCTTACTTAAATAACATTTTCTTTATTCAAACGAACCTTCTCTTTCTCGACTATCCCTTTCATGTTCATTCAGAAAACGAGCAAAGAGACTTGAATTTTCTTCTTCCTCATCCTCGCCTTGTGGTGGGTCTGGATCAACAGCTTCAGCGGGTGCAATCGCAGCAACTTTCCTTAATATACTTTCAGGTAAATTCATCATCGTATCACTATTGTCCTTGTGAGAAGAGGAGGAAGTAGAAGAAGGTGGAGGAGGAGGAGGGAGATTACCATGATGTAATGGTGAAGGATTCATCATCATAGATGATGGATTTACACTGTTGAGATTGTCAATATCTATATTGCTTTGATTTCGAGGAGGTACAATCCCAACACTTCTAGCTACAGATTGTACAATCCCACTGCTACTTGTTGGTCCATCACCATTACCGATTGCAGGATTTGTAGAATTGTTGTTGTCTTTGTTGTTACTATTATTATTGTTACAATTTTTAGTAATATTTCCATCTTCTTCTCCTTCTTCATCACCTTGAGATGGACATTCAAAATGGACACAATGAAAAACTTCGTTTGCTGTATTATCTGTGCCAACAATCCGTACGTAGACAACTGGGATGGGGGGAAAACGTAGTGTCTGCCAAGACTTGCATCCTTCTCTAGACTTATTAGCCACCATCTCCCAATTTCTCTGATTAGCTGAAACTTCCACATAAAAACTGTAATTTCTATCATCACAGTCCCATAATAAAAGTCTCATCGATTGTATTACGTATGGTTGTGCTAGTTGAACAACAATTGCACCCGAGCCTAATTGATGACACGTATAGCCGGAATCCCAGTCATAGCCAGTGGTTTTTCCATCAATGAGCGCATTTCTTGATCGACTAACACCTATAATAATATTAAATATGATATGCAAACAACAATGTATTAATTTTTCAATGTCTTGAAACTTTTACAACGTAATAAAATGGGTGCACATAAAACATGAAACAAAAAGAGTATTCGTATATCTGAAAATTTGGTCATAAAAAGAAAATACAAACTCACCTTCTGGTACACAAGCACTTAATTCTATTGTGGCAACATTTTCTTTAGGAACTATAATAATTATTGTTGAATGGAAAAAAGATTTATAAGAATAATTATATTTTATTGTTTGTATTATTCTTTTGTTTTGTTTGTCAATAATTTCATGGTAGTATAAAGAATAATAATACATGATATTATAAACATATAAAAATATAAAAATATAAAATATATACAAATATATACAAATATATGTACACATGTATTTTTTTCCCCGCTTACGTACCTAGTAACCCCCATTTCGGGTCAATGCTAAATGGTTTATTGGTAAAATAAGCCTCCACGGTAACTATATGAAACATTCTATTCACAGTATTATGTGTCCCAACAATTTTGATGTATCTCACTACTCTTTGAGGAAAAAATATATTTTGCCAGCTCCGGCAATGGTATTTTGTATGGTCGACGACTCTGTAAAAAAGAAAAACAATGAAAATAACTTTGTTTTAATATAGGGAATTGATAACATGTCAAATGTCAAGTGCAAAAGTTGTTTTTTTTTTGTTTACCAATATGTCTAATAACTAATAACATTAAAAAATAGAAATGAATATCTAAAATGATGAGAGCAAGTACCTGACCCAATCTTCTTGATCCATAGATACTTCTACAAAATAACTGTATGATCTCAGGTCTCTATCCCATAGCAGCATTCTAATATGATTTAAAATACATTGAGTTCGAAGCTTGATGACAATACCTGTAACACAATAAAATATACATATATGAAACACATACATTTAAATGCAATAAAGGCAGTATAGACACAGACAACAAGTATATATTATATTATATATTATTATGTCTACAGATTCTTAAATTAGGTAAAATGATTAAACTTACCTCCACAACCATCACCCGTTTCATCAATAATATGACGAGTAAATCCACGTTCAACATCATAATTTTGACAATCCCCATCTAATATGGCTTGTCGCATTTCACCTTTTAATACTACGGCTCCATGTTTTAACTGTGCTACATTTTCTTCTGGAACTATGAAAATTTAAACAAAAAATACAATAAGTAAAGAATAAAGTATTATTAAAACAATACTAAAATTCAGGTTGTATAAAAAAATTATTTCTTCTGTGTAGCAAATCAGACAAAATAAGGATAATCAAGAAAGAACAATGAAGAAAATAATAATAAATAATAATATTATCATACCTAAATATCCTCTGTAGCGTAGTTCCGAATCACGAGCTTTGTGTTGTGCATGAATAGCATTGAGAATTAAATCAGGCGAGATTAAATTTGTTGGACGAACCGTTTCTAAAAGATAGTTGACACTCATCAGAGGAAGTCGTACTCCCTCTAGTACTTGTTTGGCATTCGGATGAATACTTTCATTATGAAGAACCCAAGAACAAACACATTCAAATATTTTATCTTCTGAAGCACAAAATGAGTCACGGCTGATTAATTCGGTAACTCCGGCCTGTGAGAGAAAATTATAAAGAATTATTTATTTGTTTTACATTAAAATGTAGATTACATAGATTTTTGATAAATGATACAGTAACATTAATGGAATTGAATTGTACAATAAAGGAACTGTATAACATGTGTGTAATATACAGTCCTTGGTGTATATATAAAAATAAAAACATACCGGTGATAGCATAAGCAAAGATGGATGATCGAGTAATGTTGCTGCGTTTGTATCAGCATATACAGCACAGGTAGTAGCCAAATCTTTGAGACCAAAAGCCAGAGCTGTGTCCAGAATAGCACAAACATTACTCACACTTAGAGCTGCTTGTAAATATTCACAAATACTTGATTCCAATTCCTCAAAACCCCATTGATGTGAAAGACTATACAGACAGGGATACATAAATAAAGAATAAAGTAAAAACAAAACAAAACAATCCCAACAAATGATTCATGAATACAAAACTATAATTAGTATACAATCAAATCATTTGAACACGGTTTATAAATAATATTATTGTACTGTAAAAATGTTTAAAAGAATTATTACCCTAAAACGTCTAAAACAACTTCCTCTTTTAATTCAGAAAGTTGCATACGTCCAGTGTATACATATTTAAGTAAGACTTTGAAAGATTCTATTTGATCATAGACATAAAAAAAAAGTCATTTCAGAATTTACAAAGTATTAATAAAACAAGATTTTGTTTGATTTGTATAATGAAAAATACTAATAAACATAATAATATAGACATGGAACATATTATTATATAAATACTTACTTGTTGTTGCCCCTTTTAATTCAATTTCAGACTCACGACTCTCCCTCATACCCCCATATAACAGTGCTCGGAAATAATTTGATCTTGCAGCCAATATAACTAAAAGAAACAAAATAGAAGATATTTTAATAAAATATGAATGGATATAGTTAAAAAACCATAATATTCAATCAATGTACATTATACATGTACTTTTAAGTTGTGTGTATAGTGTATAGTGTATAGATATTATAACGTATTCATATCACTTTGCAGAATGTGCTGGTTCATTATAGTAGAGTAGTGGAATATTTTTCAAAAGTTGTTGCTTACTTTTATGAGCAGGAAAACTATGTCCTTCCACAACAAGGTGGACATCTGCATAGTCGTCATTTAATAGTAGAGCCGATTTGAGATTATCGGAAAGCATTTGGACGTGATCTACATCGCCTTTTTCACCTTGTTCTGTCCCAGGTGCGTTAATTCGGTTATTGTCACAACTATTTGAACTCATATCCGAAGAAGGCGGGACTGGCAACACTGAGTCCGTCGTTTTAATGCAGTTTGTATTATATTTTGATGATTATATTGTGCGTAGATTATCAGTTTATAATAATTATGATTTATAAATAATACAGCTCATTTTTTATGTTATATTTTGATATCCCTCAGTATAGTGTGGATTTAAAGTCCAGGGTTTCTATGTATTTCCTATCGCCTGTCAAAACACAAACAATGTTCAGAAAAAATGAAAGTTTACATAATATTGTAACATAAAACCAACAAGTAAAGTGTAGTTTAATTACAAAAAAAGAACGAACGAAAGAAGTAAAATAGCAAAATGAAACATGTAAGATTACGTGATCATGTATATATTTACAATTTTATTTCATTTCAAATTCTAATTGATGTCACAATAATTGAAAGAGAGTCATTTAAATTTTAATAACCATACTAGTAATAACTTTGAAAAAGTTGTTCATTAAGGAAAATTTTACAATTTGTAACAGTACTTACGAGATTGAAGATAAGATAATTTTATTTTTTACTGTATAATTTGTAAAACTAGTGAATTGCTTCCGTTAAACATGTACACTTTAAAACTTGCTTCACATTTTTATGAAAAGGAAACCAATATTTACGGTAATGACTATATTTAACAGTACTATTAAAGTTTTTTTACAGACGTACTACTATAACTCCACAGTAGTAATTATAAGACGTAAAAATTAAACACTAAAAATTAATTTTTAGTGGATCTTAATATTTCAAAGATCGTACCAAAAATCAAGGATATGCTTTGGCCTCAGGTGCTTACTTCAATACGGAAATTCACGATTTTTGTCAGTTTTGCAAAAAATTTTGTACCTCTCTCTCTGTGTGATATGAAAAACGAAAGCTATAAATGAAAAAATAATAGCACAATAAAACGCGTTTTTTCAGTGTAGCACGAAAAATCACTTGTTTTTATTGTTTGTATATATTATGGTAAACAGACATTTTAGATGGAAAGACGATTTAAAATTACAATTGTAACAATGATTTTTATTTGTACATATATTTTTGTTAAATGTTTTTCTTATTGTGTATCGTCGGTAAGATTATATAATTTTCTACTTTTTATGTTGTAATTATTGGAGAGTTTTAGAATATGTTTACATTACTATTATTAGTCAAACGTTTAACATTATTTTTTATTTCAGTTAGAATCACAGAATTTGCATGATTTTAACGTAGAAACGACACGTATAGAATGTAGAAATGCATATATATATGTAATATGTAATATTATTATAATAAAATGATATGTTACTACGAAATGACACAGCACAGATTTGGAAATATATATAGGTTTTACATATATATATACAATCACACAATCATGATCTCTTATTATATAATGTTTACTCACGCTTTTCATTAGGTGATTTTCATCATTTCTTTCCCTTTTGGCACAATACACGTTACAAATGACAATAAAACTTCGATAATATGACATAGTATAGAACGTAAACATATGTTATAGTAAAATGTTATAATATAATTTTTATAGTATTATGTGACTAACGAAAATACTAAAACTCTGTAAATTATAGTATGATGTAAAATATATATATTTATCATGATTTATCACTGTTACGCAAAACGCATATTATATTATTATTATTATATGTACAAGGAATCTTTTTACACTAAAGTCATCATTATATGATTTTTGAACAAATGCATTATGTGTGTAGTTGTATGTGCACACGTTATTACATTATAATATTATTTTAAAACAATATTATATAACCGGTGCGTATAATATTTTGATTGGGGGATCCTTACAAATTTCACACTGCAGATACACGTTATATGTAGTAGGTACATAATGTAAAATGTAATATACAAGATATAATATACAAAAAATTACTGAAATTTAGGTACTGTGCTTATCATTACGGACGAAAAAGATTTAAAATAAACTATATATTTACTGTAGTCTACACACTATACATAGTACACATGGTATTATTTTGTTAAAATATAATCGGCGTAATGTAATGCGTAATGTTTGTGGATAATTTCTTAAAATGCACCACTACTGTAAGTATAGTATTTCGTCTCTCTCTCCATAAAATCTCTGTACTTACACGTTTCTATATATTTATGTATGTAGTACGTATACGTAAGATAAATTCTAAAACATTCCAGTTTGAATACATTGCATCATCATAATATTTGTTTTCTTCAAAATAGAAGACTTGGTTTCACAGTATGGATTATGGATATTACAGTATAGTAAAGTAATTCAGTTATAATTAACACTATAATGACTACACATAAAACATATTATAATAGTATTGTTCAACACACAGTTTTGATTTGTTTAAAAACGATCAATTTGTGCTTCAGCGTATCACTTTTGTAATTAATTATTTCATTATTACACTATGAAAGTGTATAAATGAGTATATATAGACAAAATAAAAAAAGATATTTTTTGTACCTCTTGCATAGTACATATAAGATATATATATAGTTATCTACAATTTATGAATGAAAGAATCAACTTCCATACTATTTTCGTTTATATATATATATTTTGTATAACATAATTTCGAACATGTTATACACGTATTTTATATGTATTATATATTTTTAATTTTATAGTTTACACAGTAAACTATATGGACATATGATGTGTAGACATAAAATATTATACATATACATAGATTTTATTTGTATTCGATATAATTGAAAGATACTATATGTACCAGAATGTATATATATATAATATATCAAATATGGGTCTAAAATCAGTAAATATATTATATTATACTATGATTGTATTGCATACACAGTAAAAAAAAAGTTCTAAAAAATAAAAGGGAAATAATTGAAATCGTTTTAGAGTTTTTCTAATAAGCTGTATATTAAAATTACATCTATATCGATTTCGTTTTGGAGAAAATAATATTGTACATATGATATTTTTAGCGCTATAAATAATGCACGTAATAGTTGAAGGTTAAATGCATTTTTTTTACCTCATTTTAAAAAAATGTACATGTATGTACATGTAATTTGTAATGACTCAAAAATCCTCTGAAGCTGATTTTAATCGACGTTTTGCCAATTCTGATTCAAACACCGATCCAATTTTAGGAGCTTGAGAACTTTGCGAAATGGCCTTATAAGTCGCCTGAATTTGATTCTAGAATAAGAATAAATACATAAATAAATTATTAGATTTTGAATTTTGATAATACCAATATATTATACAGTTAGCATTTTGAAGACTGAAGAAACCAGAGATTAATGATAAACTAAATAATCTACAATATTATACATTATATTTAGTGATAAACTGATAAGCACCTTTAGAATTTGTTGTGGTTGTTGTGACTCCATGGTTATGGAATGATTAGGTAAATTATTTCTGTTTTGAATCCATTGATGATTGACTACTTGAACTGCCGTTGGCCTTTTATTAGGATGAACATCTATATTTAAATAAATTGGTAAAACAAAATACGTGTAAAAGCAATTTTTTAAACATGAAAATGTATGTACTACATAATAAATACTACATGCTCAATTTCCAATCAAGTTTTTATTTTACACTTATTTATAGCGTTTGAAGACTATATTATTTTGGCTATAGTAAATAGAAAGTAACTATATACAATAATGAATAAAATGTCATTACCTAGCATTTTTGTGACTAAATCTTTGGCTTCTGAGGATACTTGGGTCCAAGATCCACTTTCTACATCAATTCGACCAGTTCCAATTCTATTTAAAATGGCTGATGGAGTGTCCGAATTATTTGTAGCAAATGGTGTCTTTCCAGATAACATTGTGAATAGTAGAACGCCTAATGACCAAATATCAGCAGAACAGTCGTACCCTTGTTTTTTGAGCACTTCTGGAGCAACAAAATTAGCAGTATAACAGGGTGTCATTAGGAGACCATTTTCGGCTCGAAGTTGTTTAGCAAATCCAAAATCACAGAGTCGAAGCCCATCAGGTCTATAAAAAGAAGTCAAAAAAATAAATATGAAGTATGAAGAACATGAATAATATATAATGGTACACAATACAGATTGTATACAACATCATAGAAATATTAATCATAATAATAAAATTACCTTTGGTTTGCATCCGCGTATATTAAATTGCTTGGCTGTAAATCTCGATGAACAACTCCATTACGGTGAAGATATGCAATAGTTTCAGCAAGCACTGAAAAAATACTAGCAGACTCCCGTTCTGACAATCTCTTCTGTGATAATATTTTGTCTAATAATTCACCACCTTTTAATAACTCGGTTACTACGTACACGTAATTAGAGTCTTCATAAACCTATTAAATGGCAACAAAAAAAACATGACATTATATTTATAATATACTCTACAAACATGTATCATATTTTTAGCTTTTGTACAACGTTGTGACATAACAATGCAATGTCGTCCTAGTATACATTATACATTATCAGATGACTTACATTGTATAATGTAACGATGTGAGGATGTTGACTATGACGAAGGAGAATATCTACTTCGTCGTGCCAATCATCGTGCTTGCCCTTTTCAATAATCTAAAAAAAAAAAAAGAGAGAAAAAATCAAATAAGACTTCTTTTGTTTACATTTCTGATTTCTGATCTGAATTTTTGTTACACTAACTTTTTCAGCATACATGGAGAAATTTGGTTTATATTATTATTATTATTATTATTATTATTTATTTCTCATGTTGATTTGGCCATCGGCCCATACAACGATACAACAACAGTTAAAAATGTACAGACATAGACAGGAATGTATTAAAAATGCGCATTAAAATGTTTCAGTAATATATGTGATAAGTAATGAGTTACAGACAATAGTTACGAGTAAAATAACATAATTGCAGTAGAATAAGTAAGTAAGTAAAACAATGCAGGAGTAATCGAGCGGTAAATAATCAAAAATTATAATAACAGTAAAATGAATACAAAATGTAAGTAAAAAGATGAAGATATTGCAGTTTTTTCAGGTCCAGCTAGAGAGTCCTCTTGAAAAATTGGATTGGAATGTAAACGTAGTGGAATATTCGGGGGATAAATCGGGGGTTAAGTGTTAGTCCGTCATGAAATTAAGAAAAGCAATCGTAGTGAAAAGTTCTTGTTTTCAGTGCTTCAATCCAGAAATAATAGATATTCATGTAGTAGGTTTTTGTCTGTTTCTCGTTCGGGGAAAAGATTTTAGATAAAAATGTGGACTTATTGGCGGTGTTAGGCACATTGTTTAGGTATCTAGATCGGGGGCATTTGTAATGTGGACAAATGAACATGATGTGATAAACGTCTTCTTCTTCTTTTCCGCAGAGTTCACAATTAATTTTTCTAGGGGTTTTACTATGCCAGGTCTTCCACATAGCATTGAGAATTACTGATTTTCTGTTAATTTTTATATGGGGGATTCCTGTTCTAAGTTGTTGAATAAGACATGTAGCATCCCATTGTAGTTGTAGGTTATAAAATTCAAATTTAGTTGCATGGGTTGTACAACAATTAATAGTACAAACACAAATGCAGGCACACCATCCCAAGCAACTAGCGACAAAAACACAGTGTCTAGTGTCTAGTGTCCAGATAAATAATAATCTTTAATCTCGCACTGATACACTGAAACTCCATTTTCCTTCTTCTTCTGCTTCTTATTCTTTCAAAAGTTTACAGTTGACACTCATCGACAGTACCGTCATGTGGATTATAGATTATAGATTCTAGATTCTAGATAGTACTTGTGACCACTTAGAATGGAAATAAAAGCATAATTTTCAAAATATCCAATGTATTTTGTATTTTGAACCTGATCAGTACACCAGGTAGAATCCTAAAAATATTCAATTTACGTTAGTTCATTTGCAAGATATTTCACACATTTCCGGAAAATGACGAATATTGTGTAAAATTGTTACATTTTCTTCAATTCTAGAATCCAGAATCTAGAATCTGTACATTGAGTAAATAAACAAAATTGTAGATAGCGAATAAGGATGCAAGCATGGAGCCGTAAACAGAGAAGCATTCGATCCGACAACTAAACACACAGTAATATGTATAGCCATCTGGTATTACCATTGGCATTTGGTATTTGGTATTTGGATTAGGCAGTGGATGATATCAGAAATGAGAAATGAGGAATCAAAATACATGCGTAATGCGTATGTAAAAATGATAAAAAAATAAATATGAATCTGAGTTCAAAGATGAGTACCAGTGTTCAGCATTCAACATTGAACATCAACAAGGTATGATTCTTATTACATGTTTTCATCCCCATTCCTTTCGTATGAGCTAAACTGAAACTGAACTGTTGAGGAAGATACATTCTACATTCTATATTCTACAGTCTACATGTATGGTACTTTTGTATAACCCTTGGGCATCTGTTTGGGCTTGACATTTGTGTGTATGTACCTACATTACATGACTATAAATACGAAATAAATAAGAAACGTAAAATATGTACAATGTACAGTGTACAAAATACAAGATACAAGACACAAGACACAAGACGAAGAAGGTTACATCAATTGAAGAGAATAGAAGAAAGGAGTCATCGCCATCATCTGAGATACAAATATATGATACAGTGATACAGCCTACACGCCTCTGTTCATGTTCTCTTCCATTCCTCTTCTCCACATCTTGTTCCCCTTCCTTTTTCTTCCACATAAGATGGGATTAGACATTAAACTGGTGGATTGGAGATCCGAGTCTCTGTAGGAGTTTTTCTATTGGATTTGATACTGTAGAAAAGTGTACAGCGCACAGTGTTCATAATGTGGAGTGTGGAAGTACATGGATGTGTGTGAGTACAAGTACGAGTATGAGTTTGAATTTGAGCTCCGTGTTGGATTGAAGTGCAGTCTCGAGTCTCTAGTCTCTAGTCTAGAGTGGTAGATTGTTGGCGAAGCCGATGATGATGATGACGATAGAGTGAATGGAGCTTGGCATTAATTCCTTAGAAGATTCTCTTCGTCCGTTCTCCGTTCTTCTTCTTCTTCTCCTTTTTCTGGAGGTGAGGTGAGGAAATGTCTTGCGGCAGTAATATTGTTATTATTATTTTGTTCATATCCTAAGCCGTGCAATCACTACTGAATTAAGAATGTATTTACTCTTGACAGTACACAGTATGAAATCTAATAAAAGCCGAGCAAAGCGTTTACTCTATTTTTTTCCTTCCTCTTCCATTCCATTCCATTCTCTCCCTCCCCTTTCCTACTTCTATTTTCTGTTTTCTATGGTACACCGTGCTACGGCTATTCATGGCGTTTGAATGCATAAAAATCTCCAGCTCGCTCTCGATATTTAGTACTTATGTACTAGATAGTATGAAGTATGAAGGAAAAGGAGGCACCAAGCAAAAGGGTCCAGGGCCGTCTGCTTTTGTGGGTCCTACAAAATGAAACACTTACAAAATTTATGGTGAACATATTTATTTATATTAGTGTCCCTAGCCCGTACTCACTACCCACTACACACTACATACTACACACCAGAAAATCATTTCCCCGTTTTCCCCACAAATTCATCTAGTTCGGTCTGTCTCCAAAATGTTCCAAGCTCCAATGGTGCACATTAAATATCTATGTATTTCTATGTATATCCAACTCCGTTTACAACGCATTTTCTAGCTATTTTCATTCACATAAGAAAAAAGATTGTCCAGCGTATAGTTTAGAGTGTACAGTGCACAAGCTTTGAAACATTTTGAAGAAGATTTTCATTTTCATTTCAAGGAATCATAACAACTGGCAACACACCACACCACACTCACTTTTGCATCATTTTCCCTCGTTTCATAGTTGATTTTATTGTCCTTTTTATCACCCTTCTCCAAATTGTTCACCAATTCATCCGTGATTCACAGTTTATCTGGTGACTAGCAGGATAAAGTAAATCATGAAATTTTTTTACCAATAGAATCTGATGCAAATCATGTCCATTGTACATTGGTTTACAAATGAAAAGAAATTATTTCTATTCCAATTTCCTCGCTGGGAGCTGAGAGTAAGAATTGTGTTTAAAAAACGCGTACATCGGTGTTTTCTGTTACAACAAAAAATGTCCTAGAAATTCAATACATTGCTCAAATATTCTAGGTGCAAAACGGTTTACATAAATGCGAAAAAATATTTGTAAAGGTTAGAAGTTGATAGTAAAAAACTACTGGATTTTTTTAATGTGGCTCAGGTTAAGCTAAAGCAACGAACTTTATAGACGAACTCTGTACAAGAACTTTGACGAGCTTGGGTTGCTCTAGTGAAGACAAACTTTGAACTGTGTTACACTCATAATACGTAATATTTTGTTGGTGATATACTGAGAAGTTTTATTACAGGAATTAGAAAACAGCGCACTTTTCCAAAACAAGCACAGAGAGTTGTGTCAAAGAGTCAAAGAGTGATATTCGCCGAAATGTTCGAGTGATTCCATAAGAAGAAGTGGGAAAGTAGATAGAACTACAAACTAGATCGTACATTGTAGATACATCTGCAGGCAGAGAGAGAGAGAGATGAAAAGCCCAGAGCGCGTCAAAATCTGTAAATGAAGGATTTCCACAAACAAATAGGACGGAGATAAAGAGAAGCGACATGAAACTGTGGAAAACACACTTCAAACAAAATCTACTACGCCACGATCTCAAACACCCTCTTTTTCTCTGCGCTGGGTTGTGCTGAGCTTTGAGTTCCGTCTCTTCATTTCTAGGTTCTAAATCCTAGTTTTTAGCTTGTAGATCTGCATAGAATCAAATCTAGAATCTGGCCCTGATTCTGATTCTGGTTCTGGTTCTGGCTCCGATTCTTGAGTTGAGTTGAATTGAGTTGCCTTGTTTCTTTGTACACATGCTGTGAAACAAGTTTTCCATGAAAACTTTACAGATTTTTCAAGTATGTCTTTTCTCTTTAGTTCTCATCAACCTTCTTCTTTTTACTTTCTATCCTATTTTCTACCTTCCTCGTACAGTCTACAGTCTACAGTCTACAGTCAATATTCAGCTCATCCGTAATGCTTTTATTTATACAAATCGCACACAATCTCATCAAATGAAGTAACCAAATTTGATATTTTATATCTTTCCAAATGAGGATATTTCTACACAAAATCTATTAATCTATCGCGTTACAGCCACATTTCTCTGCTATATTTCACTGGAATTAAGATACGATATCTTATTTCTTATTGATTCTGCAACGTATTTATACCGAGAAGACTCAAGGTCATTAAACTCTGTTGAATATTGAGGGAATCGATACTCACGTTTCAAAACTACGAGAACCAATAAATGTTTCTTCCAAAGAAGTCATACTTCAATAGATAATACAAAATGTACAATGTACAGTGCACAATGAATAATATTATATAATCTAACTGAGTATATCAAAATCTAAAATATTACAGTTTGCTGAAAAACATGGAAAATTCTAAAGCATTTTTTCAGCTCTAAATTCTCAATTCTCGATTCATTGTGCTTGAAAAAGGTTTAGACTGAAATACCAAGTAAAGGAAAACAGGAATTTTGAAAATTAGTTTTCTTTTCAGTTTTGTAAGGTGAGATTTGAAATGTACCAGGAAAATGGGAAAGTGCATTGCAGGAGTTTTCTTTGTATAGAAAGTTGTTAGTTGAGCTGACTGGTGTTAAGTGCTGGAGAGTTGTAGGGCGAGTAAAATTGACTCCAACGGCAAAACTCTTGGTCCAAGAAAGGAATGGAATTTTATTACTCTGATTCATAAGAATAAAACTATTTTATTATGGCGGGTTCCCCGATTTTCCATGGATAGTAACCAATCCCGTCTCAAAATATGATATTATTCATCATTTAAAAAAAGCGAAATTTTAATCCAATTTTTGGGGGATTTAAATCCCCCAAAAAAATATGTTGTAAATTTTATCAATTAACTAATTTTCAACAAAATACTTTGACCATTGTCCATTGTAAAAATCTTTGTTCTTGTAAAAACAACAACAAAGACAGGGATTTGTACAATTCATTACAGTTTTACTTCAGTCTCGATTCTCAAGTCTCAAGTCTCAACTCAAAAGAAAATAATAGATAATAGACAACAAAAATATGAAGTATTCATATTCACATAGACTCAAGATTCAAGTTTCAGGATACATATTCTAAAATAACAGAAAAGGAATTCAGCTGTCTATTTTTGTAATATTTTGTAGTACTTTTCCTTAGAAAATGAAATATCAGTAAGTAAAAGAAAGAGAAGGGAAAAGGTAAAAGCGAGAAAAACTAATTTACATATGATATTTCATCATCATGATTGCGATAAGATGGAGCAGAAAGCATAGAGCAAACATGTGGATTAGAATGAGAATGAGAATGATAAAGATAGTGGTAGTGAGAGTGCCATTCAGGATTCAGAGGCGGAAATAGGAAAAGAAATGGGATTGAAAAGAAGCAAATCAAAAAAGAAGGGGCATAAAACGGATAAAGGAAAGTGACAGAACGAGATAGAGAGAGAGTGAGAGAGAAAAGCTTATGGAAATATTGAGGAAAGAGGAGTTTTGTATCTTCATTCTAATAGAGCTGATTTTGATGTAGTTTGTAGTTGCGTGTTAAAAATTCATGCCTTTTCTTTCCTTTATCCTTTCGTTTTTCTCTTTTCCCCTTTATCCTTCTTTGCCTTGTTCACTTTCTTCATCTTCCTCCTTGACATTTTCACTTACACCATTGATTTTGACTCTTTCTCTCTCTCTCTCTCACACACACACACACACACACAGACTACGACTTTGACTTTGACTTTGATTTGAGCCGAGATATCCAATGAAATTGAGATGAATGTTTTGTTTAATCCTCAGAAGCACAAGGTTCAAAACAGACACACACCAACCAAAAGACAGAAGGAAGAAAAGACAAGACAAGATTGCCCAAATTTTCTGTAAAATTTTCCTCCAACTCTACTCTACTTTCTCTTTTTTCTTGTTTTGTGTTTTGTGCCTTGTGCCTTGTTCATTTTCCTACTTTGCTTTCTATTTCTCCTTTTTGACTTTATTTGCACTCTCCATTCTCCATTCTCCATTCTCCATTCTGCATGTCATGATGGTATCATGTTTACCAACTTGAGCTGTATGCAGTATGCAGTTCTTCTTCATTTCTCCGTTCTCAATTTCTCATGATATCATTCCGTTTTTGTGGGATGTTATACCATTTCCTTGAGCTGTATGTCTTGTAGTGTAATGTGCCGTATTGCCGTATTGCATATTGTATATTATGTTGTACTATTGTATTGTATTTTTCTACACAAGAAGACTCACAAAAATACACAGAGAAACAGACATTCACATTGAACACTGAACACTGAACATTTAACTTATACATACATTTATGTGTAGGATGTGAGTATGAAGAGAGAGACGGGCAGACGCACATACACAAAGTCGTAGAGTCATTTTGCTTTACATGGTCTCTTTCTTTCTTTCCTCGTTGAATCTGCCATTGACAGCGGGAGGTAGCCACTTTTCTACATTGAGCCTTTCCATCGCATATCCAACATCCATCCAACACACATTCACATACTTTAACTTGCCTGCCTTTTTTACTTCACAAAAAACTTCATATTCTTATTCTTCTCTCTTTCTCTCTCTCTTGCTCGGTTTCTTTCCTTCTATCTCCATTTTCCATTCACCATTCTCCGTTCTATTCTATCTCCTGACAAGTTACCAACAGCCAGCAAACCAGCCAGCAAGTACAAGGGCTACACGTAGTATTACACTCTGTACATTTCCATTGACAAGGCCAATGTCCAAACCACTCACAAGTCTTCTTTTCCATATTCATGCTCAATCCTAAACTTACAGTGTAGGTGTATAATGTTGTACATTAGATGTGCAATGGTCTGTATTCTACTCTGCAAATTCAACAATATGAGGATCTACAAATGTAACAACCATTTAGTCTTTGATCGTGGTGTATGTAAAAATGGGAACATATTTAATACAATTTTTAATTTAGTCACTTTCATGGTGAGTGCAAAGTATACATGCAAATATGATGGAATTAGCACAATTTCTTTTCTTTAATCTTGATTTAAAATGGATTTAAAACGTTTTTAACCTGTTTTTGGGACAATGTATAAAGTATCAATATTTAGTATTTACTGTATTAGAACATGAAAACAAAGGCAAATGAAGTAGAAGTATTTGTTAGCTGTAGTGTGTATTTTTGTTCTTGGATTTTGGATATGATCCTCACGTTATCCTTTCGTTTTTCTCATAATCACACATGAAAAGGGTTTTCTTAGGAAAGTGAGGCAGGCTATGTAACAAATCCAGAGAGAGAATTGAGAGTTATAGTGTTGAGTGTACAGTGTACAGTGTGTAGTCTTTCATTCCTTTTTTCTGTTAAGAGTAGAGGAGCACAATTACAGAGTATTCCACTTCTACTCGAGCCTTATCTCATCCTCAACTAGAAAATTACTTACCCTTTTATCCCTCGACTCTATTATCAATTATCAACAATGAAATATCATATGAACCTCCCTCTGAAAAAACATGTATTATACAGAATACAGAATATAGAATGTAGAATATAGAATATAGAAACAGAGGTTGGCTATAACTACAACATTTTGTTATAGGAGCAATGTGACACACAGTGCGGAATAAATACGTAGGAGGTAGAAGTGGAAGAAATAGGGACGGAGACACAGTTTGGAGTTTGGAGTTTGAAGATTGGAGTTTGGAGGCAGGATGAATTGGATCTCTCAGAATTCAGAATGAATTGCCGTATAAACTTGGGTTTCCCCTCTTGAATGACACTGAGCTGAACTCAACCATCGTTGGACATGTTCACTGCAAACCAAACCAAACCAAGCCGAGCCTAGCCAAACCAAACCCGCACAACATAATGGCTAATAGTTCACTCTCAAAACTAATGCTTTTACTAATACTCAAACAGCTCCCCTTTTCAAGTGTATAAACTACAGCAGAATACAAAACATGTACAGTGTACAATGTACAATGTGCACCGTTAATATTCTCCTGTATTTCTACTGCAGTTTTATTTATCCTCCAATATACTTTGTACTAGACATCGCATACAGAAGATACAGATTTCGGTTGCACCAAATTATATTTTGTTTATTACTCCTACTTTTTAACGCTGGAATTTCCATTGATAATTTGTAAACAAACGTTTAAAATAATTGAAGCATCAGAGTTAAAACAAGGTAGTGTGTCATTTTAAGGATAGCTTGAGTATTTTCTGTACAAAAGTACTGAAATTTCTAACGGTTCATTCACATCATATCCAATTGGTGTGTATTATCAATAACGTGTAACTGGATTCAAAATTGAAATTGAAATTGATAAATTAGGCAAGTAAGCAACGCTCAGCTCAGAGTAAATGACGTGTAAATATTGATTGTAAATACATTTATTTACATGCTCCGCAATCCGCAATCCACAATCAAACCAAACAAACTCAAATGATGCTCTCATATCTTTGCGATTTGCGACACACAATTTATATCCACTGAATATTTACTGTTTCTTTCTTCTACATTACACATGTTGTAATCGAAGTAAAAGCAAGAGGGAGCTTGTTGCTTGTTGGTCACCCACAACTCACAGCACAAGAGAACATCATGAACGTTTTGATGCTAGCGCATCAAATTTAACCAGTAGATATACAAAAAACAGCAAAGCTACAAATACCACCTACTACACACACAAAATAGACAAAATACACAAAATACAGATTACATCCACTTTGTACATATTTTTGATAGTCTGTTTTCACACATGTTACAACTAAAGCGAAAGAGGAAAATGTAGGTCAAACAGGGCTTCGGCTGTATACTAAACAGATAAATAGATATTTGTGAGCTTTGCTTCATGTTGTGAAAATATGTGTACACAGCACACAGTACAAAGATAAGAAAAACTGATAATGTTGGATTGTGTGTACTTACTCTGTATTCTATATTCTATATTTACATTAACTATTGATGTAAACTGCCAAAGTCGCTACGTTTTATTTAGTAAGTTGTTCCGTTTTTTTCCTGCCTTTTGTCCTACCTGGTTTCAGATAAATATGTTACATATTTACCTACATATTTTGAAATTCGCAATTATGAAGAATACAAATGCAACATATATAGAATGCAGAATGTAGAGGTTTTCATCAGAATTAGGACGATTCTTTGTGATTAAAACGTTCAGGGAATTCAGTTTTGTATATTTTAAATTGCACATCCATAATTCAAAACATTTAATATTTAAATTTTCATGTCTATCTGAGATCTGAGACGGAAATCCATAATATTTTATCCCAACTTTAGAATGACGTCCATAACCCATGGCCTCAGCAAAAACCTCTGATCAAAAAATCCTCCTTTTCAAGATCTTCCTTTCTTCTTTCGTTATTTTTCACAGTGTTCTTCATGCACAATATTTAATACACTGTACAATGAACCATAAAGTCAAAGTAAACTTAGAGTAAGTTTGCCCACGGACTATTATTATTTGTATGATTATGCTTTTCTCTAGGCTCTAGACTCTAGACTCTAGGCTCTAGGCTCATAAATATGAGTAAAAGGGATCCTTTTACACGGATAATCAACCCATTTACAACTTAAAATCTCCTTTTACTCTGTATTGAAAAGTGTATTCAAACAAAAAAACATAAAATCAACTAACTTTACTTTGATTCTCGATTCTTCATGTTTCATGTTCAATGTTTTCTACAGTCAATGTCACCGTTTACCGTTTACCGTACCACACAGTTGTAAAGTTTATTGCTCAGTTTTAATTGAAATGGTGAATTTGTGAGGGAAGTTTGCGAATTTGTAACATGTAACGAATGAGGTGAACCTGTCAACTTGTTTTCATTTTATTCCAAGTGTTATTGTTTTGCTCTTTTTATTTTTCCTCTTTAGGTTTAAATATATATGGTCTGGGTATGGGTAAAAGAACCAGATAAAACGAGATAAACCCAGAAAAAATCAGAATGGTCTTCTTTGAAAATAACTGTAGCCATTTAAATAAGAGTATTACACTAACTCTTTTTCTCCACTCTGCATTCTATATCACATGTACAGTGCACAGTGTACAGTGTACAATGTGTATGCGTGTATTATGCGTGTATTTATGTACTGACTGTAGACTGTAGTGCCATGAAATTCACAAACTGTGGTGATAAACTTAAATCTGTCAGTTTCGTATGTAAATGTAATCTGGGGAAGTGCAGTAGCGACTAGAAGCTAGAGTCTAGGAACTAGAATCTAGAAAAGGAGTTGGAAGAACGAGAGAATGGATAATGTAAGAATGGAAAGCGGAAAGTGGATAGAAAATAGAAAATAGAAAGGAGAAGATGAAAATCAAGTCTAAGCTAAGAAAAAAGACGAATTTGTGTTCATTGCTACTTGGAAATGTTGGGGAGAGTTTCCAGTTTGAGTTGATGCTCATGTTGATGCTGAAACTTTGTTGAGCTCCAGCTCCAGCCTTCCAGTTTCAATTTTATCCATTATTCCAGAGATGGAGAGAAGAGAGAAGACATCGTAGAGATCTCATAGTTTATACCTTGTACATAATCAATGCCACTGCAAGTGTGAGAATGAGCACCGCCAGTCAGCCGTGAGCTGTGAGCTGTGAGTTGTGAGTCGTGAGTAAAAGACGAAGGAGAAGGAAGAACAAGAGGTTTTAGGTTTTTCACTTGCTATATAATTTAACTTTAGAGCTGTTTATCTCTCTTTCTGCCTTATGTCTTATGTGTTCGCTTTCTTTATCATACTACCGCTTTACTTACTGAATCTGTATCTGTATCAGGTGTTTTGTCTTTTTTGAACCAAGGTGAAGGTAGAAAATGTAGAACTGTAGAGCTGGAGAAATATAGATACGTGGCATTTATTTAGCCATGACCAAGTTTTAGTTAGTTGTTGGTTGTTAGATGAAGAAAGCGACAAGGAATCGGAAAAATATGTAGAAGAAATGAAAAGGGATGGAATGAAGGTAAGTATATGCACTCTGCACAGTGCACACGGATCATGTCGGATTGTACAGTGTACAATGTGGTGTGTTCAAGGTATAAAATGTTGTAGATTTGTAGGTATTTTGTATTTGTCGTTGGGGAAAATGTACAGAGAAATTGCAAGCCTCAGCTCACCAAACTCGTGTTAACACTCACACACACGCATGTAGACAGTATACAGTATACCCATTACAATGAAGCATTGGAGAAAAGAGAATAAATTGCTTTATCTTCCCCCAACATTCAACATCCACCATCATTCCTATTTTTTCCCCTCTTTCTTTTTTTTTGCTTTCTTTCCTTTTCCCTTTCATATCACTAGAGTTTTCCGCCATTTCCCTCTGTTTTCCCTTGCCCATAGCCCATTGAAAGCTTGAACAGTTTACAGGTTACCTAAAAATGCGAATGTATTCAAATTTCAAGTGTTAACAAATTTTTTTCATACATTTCTATTATCTCTACACTTGTGTACAGTACATTTTTCAGTTTATTTTATTGTGAAATATAATATAATATGGTAATGAAGGGGAAAGAAAGCTGAAATCAATTTTAAAACTTTAAAGAATATGTACAATAAAATGAAGTGAATGGAACAACTTGTGATTTGGAGGATAAATACTATAAGTAGCGGAGAGCGGAGACACGGGAGTTTTTAAAAGCAAGGCATTTAACATTTCCTCACTTGAATATAATACACAAAGCATAGGACATAATTCATGATGTTTGAGTAGTTTAAAGCAAATGGCTTCTGTATTATGTATACTACATACGTACATAATATATAAGGTAGTCTGAATTCCGGTATCCGGTATCAGGTATTTGGTGCATATAAATCATTAAATCCTGTCAAAAAGGACATGGGAGTCAAAAGTTCTCTATTCAACGCCAGACAATGCAACTTACATCACCAATCATTCACATCCTAAGCAGAATTTCGTGGTCTTCTCCTGTGGAACACAAGCACGTGGTATTACACACTTCTACATTTTATATTACAACGCGCAAAGTTAGAAATGAGATGGATCACTTCAATTCTTTTGGAAGAGTAGATTTGTAGATGCTGCTCTTTACACCTGATATTTTCGTACTACTCAAGAGGAATAATATATACAACAGGATTCTTGATTCTTCAATGAATGACATGAAACTCGAACTCTATTCAAAGCAACTAAGAACTACTGTTTAATTGATAAATCAATCTAATAAAAGAACACAGATATACACATACAGAATGCTCAACATTCAATACGATATTGATATTGACTATTGACAGTAAATACTTTGAAACGAGCTGATTTGTGCAAGGTGCAAGTGATTCAATATTCAAGATTCGAATAAAGGGGACTTAGAAACAAGAAAATGAATTTAAACTAATCACATTTGAGGCTACAATACCTACAACCGACAACCGATAGTCTACTGTCTACAACCGACAATGCAGTAATTAATTGGCACGGACATGATGACTGTGGAATGAATGGCATGTTTTTTAATGGAGAGCGTCACAATGAAGAATGTGAATTAGCTTTAGTGCTCCATCTCCATATCTCCAATCTCCAAGCTCCATACACACAAAACTAAACAAAACAAAACACTTCACATGAGGGATCTACCAAATACTTACAACCTATTGCATAATACACACATAAATAACTGTGTGCATGTATGCCTGTGCGAGTACGTGTGTTGTGTGTTTGTAAAGTGTACAGTGCACAGTGTTCAAAGCACAAAGCTCACGTAAGTAAACATGGAGAGGGGTAGACAGGGCATTTATCAGAGAGTACACTAATAATGCATACCATCTTTTCTGTCTCTCTTTATCTCTATTCTCTATACTTAATTCTTTATGCATTTACCATGTACATGTGTACATATGCATGTGTATGTATTACATATGCAAACAGCATATTTATACACGTTCTCCATCACATCAACTTGAAAAGCTTAATGGCATGTGTAATGTGTAATGTGTACTGTGTATGCAGTATCCATAAACATTTTCATGTAAAATGTAGAATTCATATGACTTGGTGATAGAAAAGAGCAAGTTGATACATGGGCACAATATTTACTATTTACAGGACTGTTATTTTACCAATCCGTGTATTTATACATACGTGCATAGTACACAGTGTACAGTAAAATATAAGTGAATACAGAATTGTACATCAATGTAAATCTGCGTGTATTTAGTATTTACAAGATGATCAAGCCAGAAGTAAAATTAAAAAAGATCACGACATGCCTCCTGCTTGCTCACACGGCACGAAACTAACAGCGCAACACATAAATGTACACTGCACTGTACAAACTACAGAATACTGGCAAGCATCCTCACATGGAGAATGGAGAATGGAGAAAGGGAGAAGTAGAACAGGAGTGAGTGGTTAGCATGGAGCAAGGCCTACATAATACATAATATATAGTTTCATTCCATTTCGTTTGGATCGACGATCGACAAAACCTTTCATTCCGTTTCCCTTTTATATGAAATCATGTAGCCTCTTTTCTCCTCTCTCCTACCTATCTTGTATCAAGTATGAAGTACGAACTCTACATTTTGTTTACAGCTCCACATTTCCAGTTCCAGCTCCATCTCCAACTCAAACTCCAGTCGCAGCTTTAGTTCTCTATACAATCTTGTTATACTGCTACGGCTGTTATTGTCGTGGAAGTTTGGATTTTATATATTACTCCAAGCTCCAACCATAGACAATATTTTAGTGGAGAGTAGAGGACAACACAAAAAACAAGGTAACATGCACCAACAACTAAAAACCAACAACCAACAGTATATTCGTATATCATGTAAACGTCCTACAATCTAAATATATATTGTCAGATTCCATGAATTATGCAAAAGATGTGTACTCGTATGCAGTAGGTTTCTTTGTGATGAAGAACGAAACGCTTTTATTCAGAGCTAAATCAATTTCAAACCTATCTATTCAAAAGTCAAGAGATTAATGCCATTTCCATCCTCTACTATCTATCAAGCAAATCCTCGACTTATCTTTTTCTCCTCCTTCCTCTTTGAATCAGTTCTTGACTATTGTCAATCAAAAGTCAATCTCCGATTCTCTCCAATGTAAATAACATGTATGTATATGGTATAACTAGGGCAACAGTGAACAAAACCAATAATTGTATAATAATACATAATAATAATAAATAATAAATACGACGATGAGCTGAATCCATCAATATCGTTGCCCCTACAATGTGCATGTAAGTTGTAGGTTGTAGGTACCTTGCGCATAGAGATGTGTTTAAGTACCGCAGGTAAAGCACAAGGAACGAGGAATAACCCAAATAAATAAATACAAAGCAAGAGAAAGAGAGAGAGACAATAAGTGGAATAAATGCACACATCAGGTTGTATTTGTACTTTGCGACCCAGTACAAATACCGAATACCAAATACTCACACGCACAAACAAACAAACAACAAATATGTTTGCATTAGGAATGGAACGGAACGGTGAACTGGAATGAGAATTCTTAGAGCTAAATAGTTGCTCTTGTGTATAAATTACACATTTAACTCCATTAGTGTAAGACGCAAGAGCAAGAGAATGACGACAACAAAATTAATGCATTCAAACAAATAATATGTAAATAAATAAACACATAAACCAAGTAAATAAACATGGAGTATAGAGCGTACAGCAGAGTAAGCTTTGAAAAGTAAATCACCTAAATATAATAAAGAAATGTCTATCAATTACATAGACGTGTAGTTTCAATCATGTTAAATAATTTAATACGTAGTAATAATCAGGATAATAACAATAACAAGAATATGAATAAAAATACAAACATCCCGTTCCATCTTGGAATTCCATTTATCACCTTGTTCACCTTTCAAAATTTAGATTTAACGTGCGTGTACCTGTAATAATAATTTTGATACGTCATCATTACTACACCATTTTAGGCAAGTTTTCCAGAGTCCAGAGTCCAGCGAAAGCGAGAGAAGAAATGCTAATGTAAATGTAAACTAGACTTGATGTTTATAAACTGTAAAGAGTAACTACAACAAGTGCATGGATAATACATTACTGTACTGCATAATGCATAATAAAAGGAGTAAAAAGTTGTTTTGATTCTCACATTATGAGATGAGTAGTCAGGTTCTAGGTCCTTGATCGCCTCTTTTGTCCCTTCACTTACATCGTACTTAAATGGGCAAAAACAGGACATCAAAATGCAATGTGCATGCTCCAAGTGCACATAAATACTTTTTAATGTTCCACTGAAATGTCCAACAGTCAACAATCAACAACCAAAAACAAGATACATGTACAATGTACAATGTACGACGTACGATATACTACATGTATATTATGCCATGTACTATATGGCGTATGGCTATATGAGCACATAAATAAGTCCAGCCAAAACCAAACCAAACCAAACCAGCAAACTCTTGTCTTGTCGTGGATTGAATTAGACTCTCTGTCACTGTCTCTCTTTCAATCTCAGCAGGAGACCATTGCCAAAAAATGGAAGAGGAATGCTTTCACTCACTCTTTTGGTCATGTAGTCGTGGACCATTACCCAGAGGTGGATTTTGTCACTGTGTCATTCACAAGTATGTGTACAATCTAAAATGTACACTTTGCACTTACAGGAATTTGTTGCATTGAATTCCTTCACATATTTTAAAATATAAGGAATTCACTGGACAACAAATAATAATAACAGAGAACAGCTCATGAAGTATAATTATTCTTACGCACATTCCACATCTACTGTACATTGTATATTTTGTCATGTATAGTTGAGCAATTCATGCATTTATGCTTTTTATTATTATTCATGTGGTCAAGGGTCAAGTCTGAAAAGATTACCTTGCTTATGATTCTACCATTTTATGCTACATAACGCAGAACCCATAAGATTGAAGGTTCAGTGTGTTTTAAAGGTAACTACACATTACATGTGCACCCATTTCTACTTTGGACAATTTGCGGATATCCGGATTAGCTTAGCTTTAAACGTAGACTTGTGTGGCGTATTGTGTAATTACTGGATGAATGGATGTAGATGAATCACCAACGCCAAGTTAGTAATGATTCAACTTGTGATTAGATAAAGAAGGATGAAACATAAAAACAAAAGGTAAGATAAAAAAAACAGGATGTGACATTTAAAACAAATATTATTATTAGTCATAATTTCTGCAGGACTTCCAGTTCCGAATTACGATTAACGATTAACGACGCAACGTACCCATAGACTACAGGACATTTTTAACACTTTATTACAAGTGAGCGTAATCACAGTCAGACTTTTGACTTTTGACTTTTACTATCGTAAATTAAATTACTAAACCTTTTGTTCCTTGTAACTCTATTAAAACATCCCAACTCAATTTCATGTCATATTTTTGCAAATATGTACATTAATGTAGTATGTATCATATGTTACGTTTTATATTTCAATTACTGACAAAACAATTTTTAGCATCGGTGCAGCGAAAACTAGTGAGAATTGAATTTTTATCACATATCACAGTAACTGATAAACTGATATGCTGTTGATAAGGTACTCAATCCCTGGAAACTGAAAAACGTATGTAGACCGTGATGATGAGTAAAATACACAATTCAAAATGCAAAGTATGAATGAAGCATAAAAATGAACAAGAAAACATATTCAGTTTTTAATAACAGAATGAAGTCATCACTTTAATTATAAATGGATTGAGTATTCAAGTATAGTAAACGTGGTGGGTTTATTATTTACTAATACAGTTTTAACCTTAGGGTAATTAATTTTGTCCTGAGTCCTGAGTGTAATAAAGTACCAATGATTATTATTTATTACTTTTATTACGCATGATAAGTGGATTTTTTAGCTATTCTTACCTGTACATTGTACATAGATAGATTTGTAGGTATATGGTGAGAAAATTCATATGTTTTAAATGTTGTTTTTCTACATTTTTCGTGTTCTATTCTGTGCAAATTCAAATCCAAATCCAACGGAAAATGTTGATGTTCAATTTGTGAGCGAGTGGATGACTAAGCAATGATAAAAAATGGCATTTTTAACAGTACATTGCACGTCGTACTCAGAATGAATCCACAAAAGTAGATATACATATGTATGTCAGAATGTAAAATGTGTATGAGTGCAAATGTGACAAAAATATAGCCAAAGAGTGTTCAGTGTTCATTGTAAAAGATATGGAAAACAAATAGGCGACAACGACAAAAAATGTCGATAAGTTTCTTGATGCACGTAATCGTTTAGCGTTTAGTAGTGGTGTTTTCACCCTAGCTTTTTTTCCAGTGATAACGATAAGCCGGTGACACCATTTTATATGACTGCTCAAGGACCTCGAGCACTAACTCTTGCCTTCTCAGTCTCTGTTTCACCGTATGAATCAAGTGTTTGGAGGTGCAAATCTAAACTAATATCTGTATATCTATCACAACTCAACCAATTATTGCAAACATTAGTGTAAATGGTGTCAGTGTGAAAAAAAGAGGAAAAAACCTGTACTGCAATTGTAATTTTGTTCTCGTTTTCCTTCCTTTTGGTGTGTTTTACCATCGGATTTTCATGAACGGATTTTCGTGAAGTGAAACAAATGTTATAGTTTATTTACTAGTTTAAATTTGTATTTTTTGTTTAATCAGCGGTTCCCAAACAGAGTTTTACTAATGCAATCATTTGATATTGATACAAGTTTACAGATTTCAAAAGTTCAACCATAGTTTAGTTATTTATTTATTCTGTTTTTAATTTTCAAAAATGGATCTCAAAATTTTAAGTGCTCTTGTCTTTGTTCTCGGAGGTGAGTTACAAGTTACTGGTTAAACTTTACATTAAATTCAAAACATGCAAAGTGCATACATAAACTGTTAGTTAATAAGGAAAATTACTAATAATAATTATTAATTTTTTTCATGTATGTTCCTCTTTTCAGTGTTTACACTTTGTGAATGTCAACAAAGGAGCATTCCCAACACGATTATAAATTGCTACAAAAATGCTACAGCCTACAATCGCTACACCAGGCAGCCGATGCATATTGATAATTTAATAGCAATTATTCGCAAGATTGAAAAAAATACATACTACACATGGGATATGAGAAGAATTGCAAGGACAGTTTTGAAAAAGTAAATACAATAATATATTATGCTTAAAACCCAGTTTTGGATCCCGTTTATTTTTTTAGAAACAAACTTACCTTAAACAAGAATTCACTACTTCTAAAACTAGGCCAGTGTCATGTATTTTGAATATAGGGGATGAGGAATTATTGTACATGTGTAAACTGCAAAACATAAAAGATTTATGCTCTTTTTCTTTCTCCTCTTGACATAATTTCAATAATTTCAATACATATTTTAAACCACATGAATTTTTTTCCTCCACAGATATCAATTCAATGGTTTAAGCTACGACCCGAATCGAAAGCAAGGATATGAATTTGAAACAAGTCCAGATGAGGATCACCAGACCACCATTATACATAATCTTCTCGGAGGTGAAGAAATTTTACCGGATGGAGTTCTGGATAACGATGAAAGCGTAAGGTTTTTTTCATGGTTTTATTCTTCATTCTAGTTGTCTGTGTCGGTGATACAGAAAGCTGTCTACGCACCTTTCCTTCCAACGCAATCCCAGTTTTTTACACCCCGTCTCCGGTTTTTAGTCGTACTTGTACTCGTACTCGTAGTCCTAGTCGGTGGTTAAGCGTGCATTATGATTCACGACATTTATATCCATAAAACCAAAAAGTGTAGGAATGAAATCTGAATATGTCACCTCTCAACTTACAGTCCTTCCAGTTCACCATTTTCACTTTCAGAGGGATATTACATAACAAATTATGTACATGACGATAATAATAACGATGATGATGATGATGATTATGATTCTCGGCTTACTCATTCACTCGAGCCTCTTTTTGCATTCCCATTTTCATGTTTGCTGAACAAATTCTCTCTTTTAACTGATAACGTGATAAAAAACGGCGGAGGTGCCAAATTTCCTTTTGCTTTAAATACACACACTTCCATCACCTCATTTTTCTGTTTTCTATTTTCTATGAGCAATGAGGAATGAGTTTCATGAAAAAAAGCCAATGTACGAGAATATTATGTGTGTTTTACAGTTTAAAGTAAATAATTGTAATATCGCTATTTTAGCTGCGAGTTATCTTTTATTTATTTATTTACTTAGTCATTTAGTTACCGGTTATTTTTATGCAACGGCTGTAAATGCTAAATTTTGTGCTATAGATACCTTGGACATTTGGACATTTGTAGATTTGTAGGGCACTCAAATATTTGGATTTTGGGCTACTTTTTTACCAAATATTTACACTGTCTTTGTACAAAATATAAAATGGGAAGTGGGAAATGGGAAAATAATGGAGCTTAGAGTTTAGCTGAGCAAATTATCTTTGGCTGAAAAAAACACAAAAACAGTTGGAGAAATGAGAATGATATTTAATTTTGGTAATAATTTGATTACAGTGTTCACTCCATTGGATGTTATCCTCATCCATTAATGCAACCTTGAGAGATGACGAGTATCCCTTCCGACTTCGAGCCAAGCGAAGTGCGTGGCAACCACCGAGCTCAGAGAATACAGACGACACGGAGATTGAACAAGATCAAAACAAAGACCAAGGAGAAAACAAGGACAAGGACAGTGACAGTGGCAAGGGAAAAGACAAAGATTATGATGTCGACTATCACTATGATGACGTTTCAAGTCAGAGTAGAGTCAACACCGGTCGTTTGGAAACTGGAAAAGTAGTCACTCTTGGACCTCAGTCTACATCTACGTCCAAGTCCACGACAAGAGCGAGCAAACTGACCACAAACAGTGCACAGGAACGGATCCCAAATATTCACGCGGATGCACATGCTCATGACTCTAGTGCCGATGTGGATGTGGATAATAGTTTTGTAGAGTATCAGAGTGATCGAGCAGAACACTATGCACCTGGCAATAAATTTGCAAAGCAAATCAATTTCCCCACAACAAAGCAACCTATTGAAACTGGTGTTGTTTATACCAATTGGGGATCCATTTCTGCCGGAAAACTGATTGCTGGTATGTTATTTGTTATTTTGATAGATATACAACGGAAATGCTTAAATTCTACAGCACTCTTTTACCTGCATTACCTTTTGACACTACTTTCATCTCTATGAATTATGTCATGTGTTATGTGAAATTGTTTAGGTATTGCGGCTGGTCTGGAGCCTTTGGAAATGCCGGTTACGGATGGCAGTAGTGGAAGCTATATTCCAACTTATGGAACTGGAAATAATAACCCTGGAGGATCTGGTTCGGGAAGTGGAACTGGCTCTGGCTCTGGTACTGGTTCTGGATCCAATCCATGGGGCACTGGTAACAATAACGGTGGTGGATTTGGAACTAACAACAATAATAATAATAACAATAATAACAACAACGGAGCTGGTACATCCTGGGGAAATGGGAATAGTAATTGGAACAGTCGATACAATGAGCCTTCGTATCCAAGAACCACATTTAGACAAGGTGGTCGATGGAAGAGACAAGCCCAGGGTGAATATCTTCCACCTTTACTCAACTTACACGCTGCTACTGTTGCCGGTACAAAACATTTATTTCTGTTTCATAAATATCAAAAGTATTCAGTATTTAGTGATTTTTGGGAAACTTGTAGTCAAATGACTATTGACAAATTTCTTGGCCCTATTTTTAGGTGATGTTGGTCAAGCCGCCATTTTGAACGCTGTCTATTCCGCACCTTTCAATGTCCCACCTCCATCAGGACGCTTTAATGACACCGTCTGTCCACGAGAGTACATTTTGGACCCATTGTCAAACCCAACTGCGGATGTGTCACATGAGCACGATACTTGGTCTTACATGACTGCTGCTGAAATTCGTGGAGGAGTTGATGGTAACTACATTTATGTACAATGTACAGTTTCTTTAATTACCTACTTTCTACACACTACAGACTAGAAAGTTACAAGGATTTTCTAAAGCATTTTTTAATTTTTTTAGGATTAATCCTCGGCTCTCAAATTTATAGCTGGGACGGTCGAAGTGTATACAGACTGAGTCAAATTTTGGAAATGTACTACAGTGAAGGAGGAGTTAGTTTTGAGCCCCGTTTCCGAGCCTGTGATCGTTCCTCAAATTTCCCAAATATTATTAACCAAGCAGATCTTCTCGCCCAGTCCAAATCCTTTGCCTACATTTACAACAACAGAACGAGTAAACTAAAGGTGGCCACAGCGGACAACATTAGATCCCTATATCAACTAGTTGAAGAGACCTTTAGTAAAATGAATGGATATGCAAGTGAGTGAAAGGAGAGAAAAATAGACTTCTTCTACACAAGATTTGCACATTATTATTATTATATAAATCTAATTTGTACTTGCAGGTTCTTTGTCATCAGTTGATCCACCTTGTACACAGCGTCAAGCATCCTCTGGAAATTTAGATACTCCAGACGATAACAAACAAATTCCAGCACAAACCACTCTCTACGCCGTTCTCGACTATTCTGATACCGCGGATCAAGACTTGGCTCAACAAAAACATTTTGTTGCGTAAGTACAAATAAACAGGAAAATTTCTTTATCAAAACTATAAAACTTTTGGATTTTTTTCTCCACCATTGTGTTACATATGTATGTCTGTATTCTATCAATAAATTTTTCACCAATGTAAATATAGAGCATTGGCGTATGAACTCAACGTCTCTCCATCCGGTTCCAGAATTGGCCTGGTAAACGGAGCCTCTGGGCAAATTTTGATTAAACCAAATGGAACTGACAATCCTGCAAGACTTGCTTGTCAAATTCAAGCGGAGAGGACCTGTAAGTTACTTTCACTAAACAGATAGTAAAAAGATATCACATTGATATCAATCGCAATCAAATTTTGTGTCATTTACTATATTATTCTGTTGGATTATGGAAAATCATTTAGTACCACAAAATCAGGTCAATCTGGTTGCTACACTTGAGACCCTGAGGACAGAAATTACAAGAGTAAAGGGTGAGGAAGAAAGGACAAATTACACAGACAATAATGGAATCGTCATCATGGTTCTGAACCAAGGGAAAAAATTTGATGAAAATCTAAGGAGTGAAACTCGATCTAGGATCAACGAATTGTCAAATGAACTTGGAGGTAAATACATCAATAATAAATACAATAAGATTATAATATTTTAATTTGTTTAATATTACACTTCTTCGATTTCTTTTCTTAGTTAAGGAAGTTAAATTTAACATTTTCCTCCATTTTTTTACTGTAGATGTTCATGTCATGTTTGTCACAAGCAAGAACCAAATCAACGACTACACTGACTTTGCAATCAACACTGAGCATGACGTCATTCGCCTGCAATCCGGCAGTGGAAACTTGTCCAGTGAAACGAGTCGATTTAAAACTGAATTTTTAAAACGTAATCCATTCATTTTGTTTTTGTAGTTGATATTTGCACGAGGTTTTTCTATTAATGGTGAAGAAAAACAGCATGAGGACGGTTGTAAATTGTAGATTTTATATGTTTAAATGTAATTTGGATTTTGACTTTTCTTTCTTTTAGGAAATCATGCTCGGCTCACCTACCCTCGTTGTAATGCGAATAGATATGAACAAACAGACGAGCATCAGATCGGAACGAATCTTTATATTTCACCAAACACCATTCAGTACTACAAAATTTCACCAGACTACTTTTTCAGTGCTAAAGATCTACGATTTAGAGTACGTAATTTGTCAACCGTGATTAAATTTTTCTCCTTTCCCCTTTTACTTTTACAGTTTACAGCTCAAGAATTTATTTTTTACGTCATATTTATGTTATTTCCATTTAATAGCAAACTAAATTTTAGATTCTAGACTCTAGATTCTATAATCTGGAATCTAAATGAAAAGCAAACAAAATTTGGTTGTTCTTTCTCTTGTTTTGCTTCACATGTGTTTTGAATTTATTTTGTTTCTGGTTTTGTGCTCTCTAGTTTTCAAGTGACAACGGTAAAGTACGAATATGTCTTTCAAGATCCGAACGATTTCCAAATAATGCAAAAGCGGGCACCAATGGAGTCTCATGTTTTGAGACGTCTGGACAGTACCAACCGGCTGGCAGTACCACCGCAGATTTAGAAATCCCCTATTCAAAACCTTGTGGTGGTGATGGAAAGCGAGCGGGCTGTAGTCCCATTTTCCTCTCAATTACTCCAATTTCTTCTCCAGCCGCGGGTTCTGTTCCACTTGACTGCTCTGGTAAGATATAAATCTCTTGACTCCACTACGACTTGTTCTCCTTCTCGTTCCTCCTCTTCTTCTTCCTCGTTTTCTCGTCTACTTCTTCTTCATTTTGTTACATCTCCGTCTTGCTCTTGCTCTTGCTCTCCTTCTTTTGGAAAAAATTTATTAGCAACTTTAGAAAAGTCAACATCACGCATGTGATACGCACATCAATGCAGACTCGTGTATGTACAATGTGCAGTGTACAAGTATTAGCTTCAACAAGGGCATAATTTATAGTGCTTTGACTATATTCTATATCCTATATGCTATACAGTATACACACTTTGGTTTATGCTGTATACTGTATACACAAAATTCCCATAACATAAATAGCCCAAAAGTTTGGTGAAAGGGCAAAATATTACGGAATAAGCAAAAGTAAGAGTTGGAAGAGAAAGTATGACAAAGTAAAGTAGTAGTAGGAAAAGAAGAAAGTAGAAAGTGGAAAGTAGAAGAAAACTTTCCTCATTTTTGTATTACATGTCAATGGTTTTTCTTCTCTTTTCCTTCTACTTTCTCCACTCTCTGCTTCACCCTGGTCTGTTTTCTGTTTTATCTATAAACTATATGGATATCTTAAATGTATGTTGTACGCTGACTATGCCAGTTCAACTCTATAACTCTTTTTACTTTGTTCAACAGCTGATGTGTGTCGATCGGACCAAGTGAAAGTGACTTTTTCCCATTGGGACATGAGATGTAATAGTAACAGTGCGTTTCACACTTTGGTCTCTCTCCCTGGACTCTTCACAGCCCTCCTCGTCTCTATCCTCACCTACACTAAATATTCATAGTCACATGTAGATGTTAGATTGTAGATTTTAGATACTAGATACAACCACCTCATCCCTCAACATTTCTTTGCATACCGCCTCCACATATCCACACTTCCAAACATGGACATCTTTAAACATCTTCACATCATCCAATTCTACATAAATAACCTAAATAACTAGAAACTTATCTCTTTAGTCACAATGTAACAAAAAAACATGCAATTTTTTCTTGTTCAAAACAATAAATACGCCGCTACATAAAAAAATAACAGATTTTAAACTCCAGAGTTCAAACTACAAACAACTCGTTTGTCTGTATCTATTGTAACTACCGTAAGTTAAAAGTATTTATTGCTCGTTGTACACAACTATTTTTCTACATAAACATTCTATATTCAAGGTTGTAGATATTATACAAAAATGTACTTAATTTTTATTATTGACTCTTAACTTTATTGTTCCCATAATACCAGTATAAAAACTCAAAATATTATACAAAACTAACTGGAGAAAAACTAGACACGATGGAAAATTTAAATTGTACGTACAGTTCCTCATTTAAAATGTAAAATACAAATTAAGGTCATTGAAACCAGGGCCATAGGAAATTAACGTTGTATGTTTACACCGTTACATTACAATATATAATGTCAAAACGCAACAGATTGAAAAAAATAACGACTTTATAACATTTTTAATGAATGATTACTAATTATTGATACCCCATCCAAAAAAAGAAAGAAAAAAGACACGTTGACGACTGTTTATATTTTGTACAAACCCCATCTTAAATAAAATGTTCCATGTTCCATGTTCCATACTGTATTCATTGTACCGTTCGTCTGTTTTATCAATATAATTTTTATTAGTGTTACAAATACGTATTTAGACTATAGACTATATTATAGAATATGTGGTGTGTGTATTGTGTACTGTATTATTTGCTGTATGTATGATTTTGTGTAACGTTTGTGTGAATATAATAATTATTATTATTATTGTATCAGAGGATAGCATATTTACGGATTAATATTTACTATTTAACTCGAGTTTTCTAATAAAAAATTGTACCACAAAAAAACCATAAGCAAGAAGTATTAAATCACCTGCTTTCATTTTAATTCTAGTGGTAAACTGGACAGTGGAAAATAATCGTGTTCTATTTAACGCGCGGGTGTAATCTCCAAATCTCCTAGAAAAGTGGGAAAATTAATAGAATATGCATTCAGTATTTTGAATTTGGAATTTTGTCACTCGCTATGAAATTGAAAATGGTTGAGCCAACGTTTTTCCTTTTCATTTTCGTTTTCGTTTTGCATGGCGGAAGCAAAAGCAAAAGTGAGAGTGTGAATGGGTGGGTTAGTAAAGGACGGAGGAAGCGAGTGCCAGTATTTCATTTTCGTTAATTGAAGGAGTTTGGTTGAGGTTTTGTTGAAGGTTGAATGTTACTGCAAGTGTAACTGCGAGTATGAGTGTCGCATTCAATAATCTAGATTCTAGAATCTAGAATCCAAACATTTCATTTCATTCTCCCTCGTCTGTTTTCTGGTGAGTAGAACTAGTGAAGCTGTCTGGAAATCTCTTGGCGTTCAGGAGCTACATGCCTAATGTCTAATCTAAAATTCAGTCCACATTGCCCACTTACAAGTTGGATATACTTTTACACTTATTATGTCAAGCCAACGTCACCGTGTACATAAAGTGCAACGAACGACTGTTCCGTCTTGTTGTGTGATACCTACGAACCAAGAACTCAAGAACTGAGGTAATGGATAATTGACCTTGACGACTTGCAGCTCTACTATATACCGTATGCTGTATACTGTATGTAAGACGAAGACCAAGACCAAGAAATAGAAGGGGAACGAGTACAGATAAAATGAAGAGAGTAACCAAAGCAAAGTGGTTGTAGGTTGTATATTGTAGGTTGTAGTTTGTAGGTGGAGGAGTCAAATTATATCATATGCTTTTGCTTTGACTTCTCCACCCACCTCATATGTATTTATACAGAATATTTACAGAACAGAAGTACAGATATATTATGTATAAATGTCATCACTTTACAAAAGTAACGTTTTAATATTATTCCTAGAAAGAGAGGAATGAATGAAATGAGAAGAAAAGGTTAAAAGAGAGATCAAAAGCAGTCCAGAATGGAGCGTTCAGTATTCAGTGTTTAGTGTTCAGATGCGCTTTTCTTAGTCTGGCTTGCTTAATTTGACTTTGGTCTGGCCTAGCATGGCCTGGCTTGACTTGATATGACTTGACTTGACTGGGCCACGATGTAGAAACTGGTGGATGGTGAGAAGCAGTGTAATGTAAACGGTAAACTTGAGACTTGAGACTTGAGATGAGGTAGGCAGTAGGCAGCCAAATTTGAAGTGAACAGGATGTTCAAATCGTTTCAAATGAGGATGTGTTTGAGGACAAGTAGAATGACAATGACGACGGCGATGATGATGACAACGACAACGAAAACGAAAAGGATGATGATAGTATCATCTCAATGAAGATAAAGACAGAGATGACAATGTTGATGTGATGATCATGATAATCATGAGAGCTTTATCTTTACTCTTTACTCTTTACGCAACGACTACAACTACGGCTACGACTACTCGTACGAAATGTTATATGAGCCAACAAATTCTCTGTATTTGACTTTTAATGCTTTTGATGTTGGTGATATAAAGAAGCAATATGATGCAATGGAATCCAATGCAATGTAATACCATTCATTGCCTTGCTTTGACTTTACCTTTACCTCATTGAGTCTCCTGCATTCAAAAACAAAAGAAAATTCAGTTGTCAACTTTCCCTTTGGCATGCACAACGCAGTCCTGTGGTAACGGCATCACATCAAATGGAATCCTCCTTTCACCTGACTACAATCTTCATAATCTACAATCTACAATCTACAGTCTGAAGTCTACAGTCCACAAACACACACACACACACACACAAATACAACCCACCTTTTCACATTCACATCCCACGGCTCTCGAGTTACCCAGAATCTAGAATCCAGGATCTAGAACTCAGTTCCTTCAGTACACACTAGTGCAATTATATAACTGAAAGAGATGGGAGTGTAAACTTCAAGCTCAAAGCTAAACATTCACAGGTTTCAAGGAAGAAAACTCTCTACAACTCCAGCACTTTCACAACCCAAACTGCGTGGGAAAACCTGCAGAGAACAGAAAGACAAAGCTAGAGAAAATTTATTATTATTTTCAGTGTGGATTGGATTTTGGATTGAAGAACATTCCAGTTTTCTCTAGTGCTTTCTTTCCTTTCTCCTCCTTTTATGCATATACATATATAGAAATACAGCCAACTGTTATATGCAGATATAAAGCTAACGTTTGAGTTGGAAAAGGTGAAAACGAAAACGAAATAATATTCTAGACTACATGTACAAACTGGCTACCGCCATTGTACAAATAACAACTCGTTTTCCATTTTCCATTGTTCATGCTACACAATCAATTGCTTCCCATATGTGTGTTTTTATGTGAACAAGTCATAGATTTGTCATTTCATTAAACCATCCAGTTTGTAAGGGAATTTACAATGCATTGTGTCATACTCATTAGGACATGTAGAATTTGCTTTTTTGTATTAATGTGGAAAGTTGTGTAGCATCGTATCAACTCGCCTACATGTTTATGTTGTAATATAAAATCTAAAACCTCTCTTGTAATTCCAAACTGAAAGCTCAAAGCTCAAAGCTCAAAAGACCGAAATATCAATTTAATATAATTGTACTGTGCGGTAAACTTGAAAATTAAATCCACTTTGTCAATTTGTAACAAAACAAAACGGACAATTGAATTTTCTGGGTAACTTACTTGTACAATACAAATAACTGTAATTTAATGCAATGTACACTGTACAGAATTCCGCGTGTTATTGACTGTTGACAACTACATACTGACAACAGTGAGTGAGTGGCAAAAAAGTGGTAGTCAATATTCAAAAGTAAGTAATAACAATATTACCACTATTCTTCAATCATAGTCAATCATTTATAATTTATTTCCTTGCACTAAAAGTAATAGAATTCAATAGCACACAGTTTCTTTGTAGTAGAGAAGCTTTTGCAGTTTCAAATCAGTCCAGTGTGAATTTGTATACAATATACAATATACATTACACATACAACATACAATATACAGCATTTAGTTATTATGGTATTTTACTTTAGATATCATTCATTTGCCGACCATTTTATTCATCGATTCCCAGACCAGACCAGTCCCAACCCCAGAATCCAGAATCCAGACCCCAGACCCCAGACCACAAGCTCAAATAATAAATATGTATCTACAATCTACCATATGAAATGTACATCAAAGCCACTCTATCAGTGAATAATGAAAATTCAGACTAGCGTGTGGTGTGGGTGAATTCGGGGAAAATTATCGATACAAAAGTAATATTTAGATACAAAGTTCCATTTGAATATTCATAGTAATTTCTATGTTGGTAGTATAGGTGAGCCAGAACCCAGAAGCCAGAAGCCAGAAACCACACAAGTTCAATATTACCCTTTATGTTTCCAAAGACAGTACAAAATGAATTAATGATTTTTCAAATCCCGCACTGAACTCTTGACTCTGCTGCTTTGTCCTTGTTTCTTTTAATAACTTGACTTTTGACTTTTCATAATTGTTGATTTTATTTTGTAATGTAAGTTACATTATGTAACTGGAAGGTAAAATTATTTGTGTTGACTTTCTTGTTTAAAATGTCGAAAAATGTCATGTTTGAACAGTGAACAGTGAGCTATAAATTTTAAATAAATGGGATATTTTCACCTGCTTGAACAAGTTTAATTACGTCACGCAAATAAATGGTTGGCAAGCACCAAGTTTCATTCAATTTCCAATTCAGGATTCGCATTCCCTATCGAAAGCTTTCGTTTCCAAAAAATTGAGAGCGATGATTTTAAAACTGCTTACATGAAAGAACAAATAAATCTACAGACAATTTTGTAATATCTTTTCCTTCCTCAATTCTCAATGTCCTTGAATATGTTTAGTTGAAGTCGAATCTTTACTGAATTTAAGGCTACCACAAGTACCAATTGTAGAAATTCTACATTCTCCTTGTTGAACTCCTTGTTAGTTCTTCGAACCTTGACTTTTGACTTCTGACTTTTCGAGCACTGTAAAGATTCCTTGAATCTCTCGGTTTATAACTCAGTTGAGGATTCTCAAATTCTCAAAATTCTCAAGTATGAAAGCAAATGACGAAATTTGAAATGATTATGTACAAAACACAAACAAACAAACAAATAAACACGTACATATGACACTAGTGTACTTGTAATGCATTATACATGTATTTTCAAGTTGCTGTGGAAATGGAAATCGAGAAACTCAACTCAACTCAAGCCCGGGTCGAGTTGGAACTGGAGCTGGAGTTCAACCTCAGACTCTCAGTTGGAGTTCAATTCAAGTGAAATCAGTCGACTAACTCAGTAGGTTGTAGATTGTAGACTGTAGAGTGTAGACTAGATGAAAAGTCGGTTTTCATGATGAATATTTGTGGAAACGGATACTGAATAATAAAACGTGATCTACATAATTACTCTTGGCATTACAATTTATCCCGTCTCTCATTTATTCCATCTTGTTCTTGTCCTTTCTCCATTCTCCATGTAAAAAGAAAGGGGAAGGAGAATTTTGGGAGGGAACGAGATGTGAAGCCATATGCGACAAGTAGATTATTTCCCAGTTAGATTAGCCCAGGGAATACAAACTACGTACTGCACAATGTACACTGTACAGTCTACTCTGTACTGCTTGTGCTACTTGAAGATAGTAGGTACAAATAGAGAAATAGATAGAGATCCAGATATAGATATAGATATTCCACTGGGGAAATAGAAATTACCTAGAAAGAAAAGTGAAAAGCAAAGAGAAAGAGAGAGAGAGAATATGTTGATGGAAAATGTACGTGGTACATTGTGCAGTGTACATTTTAGATTGTACATTTCACGGTGTGCATATCCCATCTTTCGGATTTTCCCCCGCAGTGACAAACTCCAAACTCCAAACTACTCTACACAGTACATCATACACTCGCACATTCAACATGCATACCTATCTCCTCTCTATTCATCAACATGAGCTGATGAAGGCTCATGCAATGTGATGGAAAGGGGAGCTGACTAACCGCCTATTCTCTTAAATATACATATCTGCTCGCTGACTCTTGAAAATGAAAACAAAAATGATTCTCTTCTACTTCTCATGTTTATCAAAATACTTTGCCTTTACATAATTTCCGCAAACTCTCTAAACATTGTATCCTTTGATTTCACACAACTACATTTAATATTTACAAATCTAATTTGATGCTTCGAGAAAAACCAATCCAAAATCCAAATGTGCAGTGGATAGTAGGAATCTTACAAGTTGGTAAATAATATTGAAATTATTTATTTTCAAAACAGCTAGGGAAAACAAATTCTGCACATTAAAATTTTATCACAGAATTATTCCCTTTGATACATTTATATTTAGCAGTTTGAAAACGTCTAAAAGTCTGAAAGTGTGGAACAAGTAACAAGCACATGGCATCTGTTTGCCATTTTTGAATGTTTTCTTCAACTCTGTATTTTTTTGTTTCTTACACAATGTACATTGTACATTGTATACTGTACATGTATTATATTATTTTAATATTCCTGTCTAGGAGGTCAACTTGGAAAAGAGACAGTAGACTTGGAGCAATACAATAGGAAACAAAAAGAAAACAAGGCAAAACAAAACATATTAGACATAGAGAAGAAAAGCAGACAAACTTACTAGAAAAGTATAAAGTATAAAGTATCACACATGGAATACATTACACATTCACGACTTTATAATATTTTAAACCAGAATGAAAAAAGAGGTCGAGACAGATAAAGAGACAGAGGCAGAGGGAGAGAGCGAGAGTGAGAGAAAGAGATATTAACAAAGAAGAGAGGAAGAAGTTATTCATGAAAGAAGAGCTCATTATGAGCTATAAAAAATCATTGGAACCTACTTAAGAGCGGGAAAGAGGATGCTTAGCAGGAATCTCTCCACTTTTCCCCGATTTATCTCCAGCTCCACTGATATTCCAATTCCAGATACATTACATACACTTGCACACACTGCTCTCTGCATACTCTCCTTCGTTGTACACTGTGCCTTGTGCCTCTTCAACACTTTTACATATGTAAAATGTACACTGTATGTACATTGTACATTGTACATAGAATCCTGCATACATGCATATGGAACAGTATATGTAGAATGTAAAATATACGCCTTTGTAAATGACTGTAAAGTTCACAGTGTACAATGTGACCTGGGAAACTCTAAACTCTAAACTGTACTCTTGAACAAACTATTTGTAGTTCGGTGGTTGTGATATGATAGAGAATCTACAATCTAGATTCTAGAATCTAGAGTCTACATTTGAGAATGAAAAGAGGCTCAAGATGCGAGATAAATATGAATACTTCGACGTGGAAGGGAATAGAAAAGTCAATGTCGAGTGCAGAATGGTTGGTTCCATGTTACATACTCCGAGCTCCATGTATCCACTGAATGTAGACACAATGTATCTAGTATGTAGCAAAAAATATGTTGGATCTTGGTCGCTGCTTGAGCACGGATATGGATGAATGTTAAATGTTATGTTACGAGCCTCTTATGCAAATCCAGTGATTCGATGGGAGGATGCATTCTGCATAATAGTCCACACAGCAAACAAGTCCCATCCCATACATACATAATGGGCTATATACTTACACTTACATCACTGGCTTGGCTTGGCTTGACTTGACTTTACTTGACTCGTCTTTGTCTCTTATGTGTGATTCCCTACTCTAGACTCTAGACTCTAGACTAGAGTCTGCCAAAATACCAACTTCTTTGAAAAGTTGAAGTCTTACCCTCTCATATCGTTCCTTTTACTGTAAAAAA